>MU228094.1:2856978-2872406 GCA_018584345.1 Thuja plicata
TCCACATTAAAATCCATGTGTTATGTGTGTATGGTTTATTACTTTACTATTTTACATTTCACATATGCATTTCTGGATTGATTGGTATACTCTACATATTTACTGAGTATCAGTAAATAGTTTTACTATTTATCGGTAATCAAGGAGAATAAGGACAAACAAGGTAAACTAACAGACAGTTAATTATTATAAGTATTTCATGGCATGCATCTTGTAGGGACTTAATAATCTAAGATGTATTTGATTGGTGGTTAGTGATTAAAGGATAAAAATTTGAGGCCACTGATTCACCCCCCCCCTCTCAGTTATTACTAACATGCAGCTCTGATACCAATTGTTGGAAATAAGTTGAGTAACTGAGAGGGGAGGGGTGAATCAGTTACTAAAAAAACAAATCCAAGTCCCTTAGATGTCTTAATCAAACTTATCACTCTTGCTAAGTTTCATTGTATTTTGTAATGTCTTCTCTTTCTTTCATTTTCATCTGATCAAACTGACCTCTGAGAATTTCTTCTTTGGCTCTCTTTACATTGTCATCTCCTCCATGTATATCATGTAGTTTCTTCCACATATCATAGGTAGTAGGGCAGTCCTTGAATACATCAAATTCAGAATAGTTGAGTGAGTAAGCTATATCAATCATCATAATGTTGTGATTCTTCATGTCCATCATCTAATCCATAGGCATAGATCTCGGCGGTTCAGAATCCGATCTGATTTCACCTTTTCTCTTCATATCAGCTTGAATAACCTTCCAAATAAATAATAAAACTTAAGTCTGTTGGCTGCATATAACCAATTAACCATAAAAAGTAAACCGTTGTTAGTTGGCTGACACTAAAATAATAACTTGGTTAACACTATAATCCTTCAATGCTCAAACGTTATTGTAATGCCTGAGTGAACTCAATTAGAACTGAAAAACCTTCCAAATAAATAATAAAACTTAAGTCTGTCGGCTGCATATAACTAATTAACCATAAAAAGTAAACTGCTATTAGTCGGTTCACACTTAAAGCATAACTCGGTTAACACTATAATCCTTCAATGCTCGACCATTACTATAATGCCCGAGTGAACTCGGTTAGAACTGAAAATCACTTTGGTCTTCTTCAATTCCTGAGAGAGCTTGACATACACTAACTATGCTCGGATAAGATTAGACATTTGTGTAGACATCACTACATTTGTGTAAACATCAATGACAATACACAATTGAATAATTGTCATCAACACATATACTACCACTTTTGAACAGACCAGATAAGTCATGAATGACTTGAAAAGCTTGACTAATGCATATTCTTTCTTCTCCATCACCTCATAATTAAATTTTGTGGCTTGGAGTGACTTGCTGAAAAATGTAATGGGATGTTCATGTCCTTCCTCATCCTTTTGCAATAATACAACAACTATTGTATGAAATGATGCAAAAGAGAAAAGTGAGAATGATTTACTATAGTAAGGAGACCTCAAGACAAGGGCTTCCTAGATTGATTTCTTGGTTTTATCAAAGGAAAATTGTGCCTCATCATCCCATTAGAACTTTGCATCCTTCTTTAAGAATTTTATTATAGGTTTGACAATTTTTGCAAAATTGATAATGAACCTTCTAATAAAATTAATCTTTCCTAAGAAAGACTGCACTCCTTTGACATTTATTGGGGCAAGGACCTTTTGGATTGCTTCTATCCTCTCTAGGTCAATATTTACTCCTTGATTTGATACAATGTGCCCTAGCAACTTTCCTTTTGTGACTGCAAATTGGCACTTCTTAGGATTCAAAGACACACCATATTCAATAGCTCTAATGAATACCTTTTCAAGATGATCACAATGATCTTTTTCTTCCTTGGAATATGTTTTCAAGTCATCTTGATAAATCACCATGAATAAATCAATAAAATATTTGAAAGCAACATCTATAGCTCGTTGAAATGTTGTGCATTCATTAAACCAAAAGGCATTCTGATAAATACATAGGTTCCACAAGGGGTAGTAAATGTAGTTTTGAACTACTCTGATTCCTTCACCAGTACTTGGTTATACCCTAAGAAGCCACCCATCATTGATAATAAGTCACAACCAGTGACTTTATGCAACATTTTCTTCATATTTGGCAAAGAATAATTATCTTTTAGAGATGCTAGGTTCAGATTTCTGAAATCCACACACAGCCTTATGTTACCATTATTCTTCCTAACTAGGACTAAATTAGATACCTAGGTTGAATGTCTTATAGGCTAGATAATCCCTCCTTCTCTCAACCTCATCAGTTCTTTTTGCATTATGGGTACCAATAAAGGATTAATTGGCCTTTGCTTTTGTATAAATGGTTTAATGTCTAGTTTCAATGGGATTTCATGTTGAAAAAGGTCCTCCCTGTAATATTTAAGGTCCTCATATGACCATGCAAACACATGTTTATGTTTTATTAATAACTTTATTATATTTTTCCTAACATGGGGATCCAAACCTTTTCCAATATCCACATTTTGAGGTGTTTCCTCTAAACCCAGATTTACCTCTTCAAGGTCTTCCAATTTTGCATTTCTCTTTTTAGACATATAATTATCTTGGTCACTGAATAATGTCTCTAGTTCCACCAACCCCTTGGGGATCTGATTAGAACTCAGCTGAACAACTTCATTTCCAAATATCATGTCCTTGTCATCAACTACTTTGACCAAGGCATTACAATCTACATGTTGACCCTCAAAATGGTCAAGACATTGGACAAACCTAAGGATATCTTGGTCATCCTAAAAAAGCTTGCCAATTATAAACATTATCTGACACCATTGGTCTAGTTTTAACTTCTACAATAGATACTCCAGTCAAAGTTGAATCATCACTTTTCAAAGAAACATTGGCCAATAAATCAGCCATAATTTTTTTGATCTTTCAACCCAATTAATGTTGAAAGCATCAAACAGTTCTATTTGATCCCATATTGCATGTTTTTACAATTTTAACATATCATTTTTTAATGCATATTTGGATCTAACCTGGGCTACAACCAATTTAAAGTCCCCCAAAAAATTTAAGCACTTAATGCCATGCCTAGATGCAATGTTTAAACCCAAACATAGGGCTTCATACTCTGCAGTATTGTTTGTACATAGAAAAGATAGAAAAAAGGAATACTTGAAAGTGGTACCTGATGGAGAAATGAGCAGGACTCTAGCTCTTGATCCCTCTTTGGAACAAGCTCCATCAAAATACATTTTCCATAAGCCATTTTTCTGTGTGAAAAATTCCTCCACTGGTGGATCAATGTTTCTATAGTCTGGCAAGATCTTTTCCACTCTAAATTTCTCTATGTCCACCTCTACACAACAATTAAGCATATGTCTTGACACCTTTCCAATAGTGACTGGTACTCATGGCTCTCTATACATTACCACCTACTATTTCAGACCTTTGTCTTGACAATAGCATGCCATAATGGGGTTGAGTATCCACAACAACCACATCCATTTTCTACCTGGCTTCAGGAAATACATCTATCTTTACCTCAAATCCCTTCAGAGTTCCTACTATAGGGACCTCTCTATTTTCCATGGCATATCATATCCCATAGAAAGTATCCACACTCATTCCTAATTCCTTCATTACTTCATATGGCATGACATTGGCAGCAACACCGGAATTAGTCATGCAATTTTTTACAAGCTTGTTATTTATCAGCAAAGTAACATAGAATGGATCCACTTGAGATGGCTCTTGGGTAATAATATTACCCACATACAATATTGGGGTGTCTGTCTCAAAGGTAACTTCCTTTTTCTTATTTTCCTTCTTGTTTGGAATAGGGATATCTTCAATCCCTTTGAAAACTGACATTGCATCTTCTCTATGCTCTTTTATCTTCAACATTTCCATTAGTGGAATTGATACTTTCATTTGTGTAAGAGAATGCTTCATGCCAAATGTAGGTAATTCATAAAATACATCAGTTGTTCTCTTACCTTTCTTGGTCTTGTTAGTAGAAATTTTTTCTTCTACTTTCATTTCCTCCTTGTCCTTTTGGGGAGAAGAGGATTCTACTTGTTTTTTAGCTTTCTTTTCCTTGTTATCCTTGGAAAGAGATTTTGTAGCAACTTGTGGGGCATCTTCAAGTTGATGAATATAGAAGCAATTTTTCCTTGACAATGTTTCACCCTCCCGTTTCTCAAATTATAGGCACTTCTAGCATGATTTATTGCTGCTATGGTCAAGGATCTCTATTCTTCATCACTTGGCAGTCTAAAATGGGGATGCTCTTTATCATCACCCACATCATTAGTAGTTCTTTGTGGCACAATACCAGCTTCATCATCTAAATCAGACACAACTTTTGGTGGGTATTCTTGGTACTGTCCTCCTTTATTAATTACATTTTCAAGGGGTTCATTGGCTTCTTAAGACCATGGATACAGTCTTCTTATAGTAAACATATTGACAGTAGGGCCTTCTTGTCTTGAACCTGTTTGTTCATTTCCCTTGTCCATTTGATAAATTAAAGTCTGGGATACAACACACTAGTAAGAAGAGTGAGGCACATTACAAGAAACACACCAAGGGGTATTCTCCACATTGTTTGTACTATTTCTCTTTAGAGGATCAGGGGTCTCCTTTGTCTTTTGGTTCTCGCGGTTCTCAAGGATTGGCTTGTCATTTTTCCAATTTGTGCTATATGGCATGTCCCTCAAATTTGGATGTTTATCATACCTCTGGTACTGATATATTATCATGAAAACCTTTATCATTTTTTTCCATTTTGGCAGTAAGATCCTTCACTACACTCATTAACTTATCCACCCTTTCATCCTCCTTTACAGGTTTTCTTGTTTGTCCTCTTATCTCCTTCCATAATTTACCATCCTCTCTCTTCCCCATATCTCTTGAGGCTTCTCTATTGCTCTCAATATTAATGGTTGTCTTATAAGCATCCCTTAGAGTATTTGAGTTCTTATCTCTGAGAAGGTAAAATATCTTTCCATTAGTGACATTGAAGTATGTGGTTAAAAACACTTGTTCATCTAATCTTAGCACCTGAAATAACTTGTTCATGGCCTTTTGAAATCTATTATTGAAATCATCCATGCTTTTATTAGGGAATTTCTTGATATTATTGAATTCATTTAACATGTATCCTGAATTGACATGTTCACGGTATTGTTCCCTAAAATATCTGACAAATTCATCCCAAGATGCTACGCTACCCTCAGTCAGATTTCTAAACCAATCCCTAACATCTTCTATCATAGATTGAACAAAAATTTTCATTATTACATCTTCATGCTCAATCTCAAAATCAGTAATCTTGTCAATGAAATATTTTAAGTGTTCTTCACAAGTTATGAAATTATTACTGGTGAACCTATGGATTTGGTCTCTTAGCTCACTTGGGATCATATTTGGATGACCAGGAATGCCATCAAAGAATAGAGGATGGTATCTATCCAAATGGACAAGTCTTCTCTGCAAATTTCCAAGGGTATTATTTCCACTTGTGTCTGCTGCACCTCCTTGATTTTGGGTAGGTTGAGGGACACCTTGCTTAGGACCAGAAACTTGAGCACGAGGCCTTGAACAACATGGTAGTTTTTGTGATAGTGTCCTAGAGGCAACTGGCATTTATCTACTTGCATTAGTATTTGTAGTGGTATGCAATAAATAAATTCTCATTTTCATATATGTTATAGCAGCCTCTAACTCCATTTTCTCTAGCTACTTAGCTAAATATTCCTTAGCTTTTCTAGCTTGTTCCAGTTCTATGTCAACTTGAGACATACCAGCAGGGGTAACTTTTCTTTGCTTGGGTTCATTTATACTTATACTAACCATTTTCTATTTACCCTTATCAGATGCATCCTTGTCATTCTTCTTGAGCTTTGCATTTTTCTCAATCTCATATGGATGCAACTACCTCAAAATAGGTCCCTCTCCTTCAAATTCATCTTTCTTATAATTTGATTTTTTATTTGTAGCTTGTTTTATTAGGGCCCCAATATCATCAAATAAGTCTTTATCCAAACCTCTGAACTCTTCATTAAAATTGTTGGCCTTAAGCTCATTATTATTTGTCTTTTTCAAGAGTTCTTCTCTCTCAACCAACAACTCATAAATCTCTTTCTCACGCTTCTTTCTTGAATTGTCTATCTCTAACAACTGCTCATATTCTTTTCTTCTTAAATCCATGACTTCATCACAAAGCTTGTCAGAATCATAGGATGGAATTTTAGTAGCAGAAGTTTCTCCTTGTTGGTCAAGAGTTTCATGTGCAGGGAAGAAACCTATAATCAGTCATTTCTCCAACCTGAAAGGGATCAAAAGATGTATTGGATACATTAGGGTCAACTAGCCTTGGGTGCTCAAAACTCTCAGAGGATGAGGAAAATTTCTTAGGGATAGGAGTCGGGATTCTTCCTTTGGATGTCTTGGGGGAACTTTGGTCAGACCCACCTCTCTTAGACCATTTCCTTCTACTAGGTGTATGGAGCTCTTCTCGTATATTACTCTCAGGATTACTACTATAGTAAGACCTAGTATTTCTGTATCAACTCATTGTAAATCTATCAATATTTTTTCAAAATTTCAATATGATTTTACCAATAACTGGAATTCATAGAGCACAGAGTTGCCACCCACAACAAGTATGGAAAAATTACATAAACTGATCATGAAATGGAACAACAGAAAATTAGTCACTATGAAATTTAAAACCCTATTGCTATAATCCACTTATCCCCAGTAGAGTCACCATTTTGTTAGTGATTTTTCTTGCAGAATCTTAATGAAGCATTTATGCTTGACTCTATGATTCCCAACTCTTGATTCAACCAAGTAAAAGTCTAATTAACAAGTATTTAATCCTTCTTCACTTTGAGCTCCACAGACTCAGGTGGGTGTACCTCTCATGACTTACTGTTTCTCAATAAATCAGACAATGGATTAGTTTCTTGCAATGATTTTCTAAAGCCTTTTACTACAAATATTGATAACAATCCCTACAAATGCTAACAACTAATCTTATGCAGAGATTTACAAGCCAAACAATGCACTTGACAAGAGAAAATACACTATAATAAGGATTCTCATCCTTCTTCTCTTTGAGCTTCAAGCTCAGGAAGGTGTACCTAAGGATTCACTTCTTCAAGGAATAAAAAATAATGTTTGTATTCTTCAATACAGATCATAGACATCTATGTTCTTCAATAGGAAATAAAATATTATTTAGAATTAAGGATTTATGATGATAAATACTTGACCAGTACAAACCAATGCCTAATCCAGGGCAAAGAGTCAAAATAATATATATTCACAGAAACCTTTTAATGATAACACACTTAGAATCCAAATGAAATGCCTTATAGATTATCTTCTCATTCCCATACCCATGTATCGAATTCTTATGAAAATATTTAACCTTCTAAAACTACCCTTGAGAATTACCCCTCCCTTGGAAGAAACTTAAGAACAATCTCATAATTTACCTTGGAAAAAGTATATTGAAACTTGCCTTACAAACTTAATAGAAAAGAATTCAAATATAAACACATGAAGACACCAAAGATATGGAAAATGCATCCCACTGTATTTTATTAAAATTTCTCTATTTCAATACATTCACAATGATAAAATTCTAAAACCAGAAAAAATTCAGAAAATTGCTTCGTAGTTGTAAATTCACCATCCTTTTCAACTGCACTAAAATTTCTACTTATAGTATACACTATCCATCTTGGAATCCTGGAAGAAATAGGATGCAACAAGCTTCAGCTAGCTAGGAAAAGAAAAAAGTAGTAGAAGACAAAAAGAGTTACAATCTTCAGTCGATGGAGGAGGGAAACTTGAGTAGCTCCTTTGCAATAATTCCAAATCTTTTACAGTTGGCACCTTTGTCCACAAATACTCAGGGTAACTTATGAAAGTTGTTATGATAAATAGTGACTACCAATACAGGATAACATACACTATTATTTTTTATAATTACCCTCCCTATGCTCATTGATTAGGTGCCAAGTGTTATTCATTCTTCATCTATTACGTCCAAGTCTATTTTTTACTACTTCTTTTTCTTCTTTGGCTTGGTGCTATTATCCCACAATGTAACCTCATCTTCTTTTGGCCAGTTGAAGCTCTTGATACTTGGTAACTACTTTAGTTTCCTTTCCCACCTGGTATCAGTGATAGTCCTTACATCTGCAACAAACTTGAACATTTTTTGTTTTAGCTTTAAATATTTCATCTAGGGCTTTATTATACTTATCCATATCCAAAACATTTTCTTTTGTTAATAAAACCTCCTTCTCTGGGAACAATGTTTCAAATTATCCTCTCCACTTCTCAAAAGCTTTCACTTCATCATTTTTATTTCTGATTCAAGGGATGAATTTATTGAAATTAGGACCAAACATTATTAACCTTGATTGAACTTGATTTTCCTTTCCTTTGAAAAAGGACAAGGATGTTCCAATTTGTTCAATCATCTCTCCAACTTGGTTGAATGATTCTGGAAGATCTAGCCTATGAGGATGCAATGCTTCTATCCTCTCAAATAAAGATGCCCTACCAGACCAGACATTGAATAATGGGTCTAGAGTTTCTATTAAATCTTTGACATCTTTTTCAATATTCAACAAATCATTGTAGGCATTGTGGACTGCATCCAATTTTCCCTTTACAACATCTAGCCTATGTTGAAAAATATTTAATAATATAGAAAGGGAAACCTCATTTCTATCTTTATCAATTGTCTCAGTTTCTTGAGCAGGCTCCTCAATGACATCAGGCTGAACAATCTCCACTTATTGAACTAGAGGAGGAAGAGCCTTGGAGGCCTCTTCCAACTTTGCCTTCAAATATTCTAATTACTCTTCTAATGTGTGTATCTTCATCAGGACTTTCTCTCTATCCTTGCCCAAGGCCATTGTTTCATCAAAGAGCCTTCCATATCTCTGTGAAAGCTTCTCTATTTTTGCTTCATTGATGTGGGAAAAGTGAGTGACAACTTTAGAAATCTCCAAATTTGAGGTGTTTTGCACTATCCAAAAGATCTTGTCCCCATCCATCTTTTCTTCTACATTTATCAAGGATGGCTTTTTTTTCCTTGGAGCCAAAGACCACATGGAAAGGGTTTGGTATTTGGGATCATATCCATAGCTTCTTATCATCTCTCCTATTTTAGTCTATGAGGATAGTTGTGCCTCTAGCTACCTCCTGATCTGATCTATAATAAAAGTTGAGGCTAAGTCCCACCTTGGTAAAAGTAACATATCACTTGATTTTACCAATTGCCTAGCTTACTCAGCTATGATGGTCTCAAAATAAAGATCATAGGAATTCAGAGCACCCTTTGTTATTTGCAACTGAGTTCCAACCTCTTGCTACTTTCTCCAGATGAGAAATTTCTTGAACTCATCATTCTTGATGAAAGCATCATCACTAAGTAGATATTCTTGGTATACTCCCTTTCATATTTGCATTATAGGAGGGGAAATTCCACCTCCTCTTGGACCTCCTTTTCCTTTTTATTTCCCTCTCTTATATTATTTCTCAGTTGGTGATGATAATGTCTATCACCAATAACCAGGGTAGTTATTCTACCTTTTTTCTTGCCATATGCTTATGTTTGAGATGGTCCTCCTTTCTCTTTCCTCTGCTTCTTTCTTAGAGGCTCACTTGTTGCCTCTTTATCAAGAGCCTATGTGCTCTATTCAAAACCAATTGGTTGATCCATCTGAGGAAAGATACGCTTCTCATAAGCCCCCTCACTATCCTATTCATAATCAGAGGATGATTATTTATTAGGAACTTTTTACTTCTCCTCCAATTAACTTTCCAATTGATTGTATAAGGTATCATACATATCAATCATCTAGGTTACCCTATTAATGTAAGGAAATCCCAAGAAGAAACCTCCAAAAGGAATCCCTACCTTTTTCAATTGCTTCTCCAAGTCCACCAGGTCCCAATATTTTTCTGATCTCTGCTTAGCTTCTTTCTCATCAAGAACATTTTTGATGACATCTTCTTCATCACATCCTTCATCTTCTCGGATGTTGGTAACACCTGGGGTTAAAAATTTATTATCACTCTAAATGAAACCCTCTGGGTCTACATACCTATATTGGGCCATGCTCATCTTAAATTGTCCCAACCATTTGTTTATTCCTTCCATGGCCTTCTTCCCCACAAGAAAATCAGAGATATGGAACTACCTTGGTGTGAATGTACCCTTCCTATGAGGGGCCAAATGCTCTTTATTTGTCCATACTAGTTACCAAATGAATTCTATTAATGCAAACCTTGGAGGAACATATGGAAGTATATGTGGGGTCTGAGGACACCCATAGACATTGATCAAAGTGTAGGTCTTTTCTAGATAGAAGTCTACCTAGTTATGATCTCCTAGCCATTTATCAACATATTCACAAGGCCTTAGAAGCCTTAGCACCTTGACAGATAACCTGGCTATATTTGTTCCAAGTAAAGTTAAATTTGGATGCACAATCCAATGTTGGAAACCACATAAGTCATGCTCATTTTATGTATAATTCAAAACCCTAATCCAAAATTACACAGGGTTTGGTTGACCATTTATGTGTGTCCTTGGCCTCAACATATTTGTGTCCGTATCATTTATATTGTGGAAAAAAATTAAATGCATCAGCAGAGAGTAATGCATAAAATGAGGGTTGGTACCCTTCTGAATACTCAAAAGAACCTCATGCATCTGGTTAATTATATACTAAATGTAATCAGAGTCAGTGTTCACATGGAAATTCTGAATGTCTATGATGATCATGAACAAATCTACATGAATTCTCTCCACATCTCCATTAATCCCCAATACTCTGCACAAACCATATACTAGATGCTTCATGGAGAAGTCCATGTCTTTGAATTCATATGGTGCATTCTTAGCACCGGGTAATGGGGCTACATACTTCCCTCACCTAGGCATATGACTAAGGATCCAATTTTTAACTAAATTGATTTCCTTCTTATACTTTTCTCTTTGTTTGATTAAATCAATTTTAGTGGAAGAAGGTTGATATATACCAAAATCTTTCATGAAAGATGCCTTATCTAAGGTAACTAGGTTTGTTTGAAACTTTTTTCTAATATTCTTAGATACTATATCATATTTCCTAGCCAACTCTACCAGCAAGTCTACATCCAGGAAGACATCCGGGACTATCTATTTGGCTAGACCTAATTTGCATGAATTAGAAACAGGGATATGCCTAGTTCTATTACTATAGAAGTAATTGAATAAATGATACCCAAAATAATTTGGGGTAATAGGGTCTCTACAACTAGACACACAGTCAGAGAAAAATTCATCACTAACCTTTTTATTCTGATTTGATCCTGGGAGCAAGGTTATTAATTCTTCTAAATAATTCCTCTTCACCTTGTGTTCCTCCTTTGTATCCTTGTTTCCTTCACTTTCTGAGGCCTTAATGGATTCCAGTTGACTCATCTTAGCTATTTTATTTATTTATATCTCTCTAAACATGCTCTTCTTTACAAATCTTTTCAACTTCTAAATTTCTCGCTCTACTCTTTTGAAATTTCTGATAAGCAGAAGACACAAGTGCTAAGTCTATTTTGTTGAAGATTTGATTCTGAGCAGTTGATTGATTGTATGTTTTTCATTGATGAAAACATATAATACACAGTAGTAATTCTATATGTACTTATCCTAATGATGATATGAAGAATTGCATGGATAGATACATGTTTTTTACATGTTTATTATGTTATGTTCATACACGCAGACCCAGATATAATGTTTCAATAAAGTTATGTAATTCTCTTATTGGCAGTTACAGTTCTGGAAGTGTAACGGTTTAGGGCCGACGTATATCACATGTTTCTTGAGTTTCACCTATCTTCTGTAAATGCGTGTGTATATTCATGATTAGTTATGAGTTGATGATATTAATCCAAAGGCACCAAACGTGTTTCAAGAAGATTGCAAAGTTAGAGTTAAATTGGTGAGGCCGACTTAGTGAAGTGTCGTGTCTATTTGGTTTATACTTGCACGGTTGTAATTATGCTTACGTGCTTAGTAGAGCCAACAAGGATGTTATGAAGAGTTGTCTTATATGTCCCATAATCTCATACTATATGGAAGATACTTATAGCAAGTCAAAGGTGACACGCTAAGTGTGAATGATACGAAAAGATAAGAAAGATGTACATAGCAGATTATCAGAGTTGGTTCATTCATCAAGAGTCTATGTGAAGAAGAAGTGAAAGATTGCAATACACTAGAACTAATCAAGATAGCAGGTCTACTCTACAATTCATCATCAGATATAGTGCATATCTGTTATTCAGAAGGTTGTAGCCTTCACCATCAAGCAGTGAGCTTTTGGACAGTGAGTCCACCACCCCTAACAGGGTTACTTGTAAAAGACTCCTAACAGGGTCCGACCCTTAACCAGGTCACTATACTTATTGCATTGTATTATACAACTCCTAATAGGGTTGAAATATCTTCTAACATGGATTACTACAAACAAGTATAGTTTATTGTGGGTGCTAATTCCCACCGGGGTTTTACCATTTGGTTTCCCCATAATCAAATTGTGTGTTGAGTTCTATGTTATCTGATTAAGCATTTACTTTGTTGTATTCTAAAGTTAAAGAAGTAAAAAGAACTAAAGTTATTGATAACTGATTAACCCCCCCCTTAGTTATCCTTTGGGACTATTCTAACAATTGGTATCAGAGCCAAGTGCCTTGGAGAAGAAGCCTAATAGCTTAAGGTAGATCAGATGTCTTACTTCAGAAAAGAAAGCCCTAAGTTCGATGGAGAAAATTATCTGGATTGGAAAAACAAAATGATAACACATCTACAGTGTGTTGGCTTTGAGATCTTTGAAATTTCCACACAAGAAGTTGTAATTCCATCTTTGAACGACCTTGCAAAGGATGATGCTACCAACAGACAAAAGGATATATTTACACATAATGCAATTGCCAAAGAAGCCCTAATCAGCGCCTTATCTGACAGTGAATTTTCTGAGATCAAGAAAATTGATAGAGCATATACCATATGGAATTATTTAGAAGATATGTTTGAAGGAGATGTTCAAGCAAAGAATGCAGGTAGAAAGACATGGAAGAATAAATACAATAGTCTTGAGATGTTACCTGAAGAGAACATTAGAGCTTACAATCAAAGGATAAGTGAAGCAGTATCTAGAATCAGAAACAATGGTGGTGAAATATTAGAAGAAGATATAATGGACAAGTTGATAACTAATTTGACATCAGACTATGAGAACAAGATCAGTATTCTAGAGGAAACCATGCAATTCTCACAATATTTCAAGTGAGAGACCTTGATCAACAAAATCTCTGCATTTGAGATATCAAGATTAAAAACAGAACCTAAAAGTGAAACAAATTTCAAAGCCTTAGTCCATGGTAAGAAATCCTTACACATCTCCAGTCATAATGAGAAAGAAGAAGTTCATGAAGAACTTGAAGAAATCATTGCTATGATTGCTAGAAGAGAAAAGAAAGGAGTCCCACACATCTAAGTGTCCCACAAGAGTCAAGAAGTTCAGATCTAATTACAAACCCAAATATAAGAAGGAATACTATCATTTTGAAGAAGGTGTAACTGATGAAGATTTAGGAGAAGATGAAATTGGATTCATTACCCTTAGAGACATGGAAAGGTTGCTTGAGGAAATGGACATTGAAGATGAAAAAGAAGAACAAGAGCTAGCCCTAATTTCCAAAGTAGACATCAGAACTGATTAGATCATTGACAGTGGATGCTCCCATCATATGACAGGTGACAAAGATAGATTTGTTTAGTTGGACAAATACAAAGGTGGTATGGTTAGATTTGGAGATAAAACTCCTAAACCTATCATAGGCAGAGGTTCTATCACTTTGGTTGGAAAGAAAAAGACTGATGATGTTCTATATGTTGATGGATTACATCATAACTTGCTAAGTGTTGGACATCTACTTGACAAAGGTTATCATTTGGAGTTCAAAGAAAACAAGTGCATCATTAAAAACAAGGATGGAGACATGATTGCATCAAGTTCTAAAACAAAAGGTAATTTTTTTGAGCTCAATTCTGATGTAAGTTGTTTTTTTGCAAAGGTGGATGACAATTGGCTATGGCACAAGAGACTATGTCATATCAATTTTGATAACATAGTAAAGATTAGTAATGTCAAAGAAATTAGAGACCTACCAAGTATTGCAAGACCAATTGACACAATATGCAGGGAATGTGTTATGGGAAAGCATGTAAGGAGTGCCTTCAGAAGCAAGCAGAACTTAGCTGAAAACAAATTGGACCTAGTGCATACAAATTTGTGTGGTTCTACTCAAACAAGATCATACTACGAAGAAAGGAATTTCATTTTTTTTGTTGATGATTTTTCTAGGATGATGTGGGTTGCATTCTTAAAGGAGAAGTCTGAATCCTTTGAGAAGTTCAAAATATTCAAAGCTAAAGTTGAGAATGAATTCGTATTAAAACTGAAATGTTTGAGATCAGATAGAGGAGGAGAGTTCACCTCTGATCAATTATATGATTATTGCAAAGAACATGGTATTAAAAGATAGTTGAGTGCACCTAGAACCCCTCAGTAGAATGGGATTGCAGAAAGGAGGAACATGATCATACTTGATACAGTGCGTACTATGATGATTGAATGAAAATTTGTGCACACCTTTTGGAGAGATGTAGTGAACACAGTAGTATATACTATCAACAGAACCCAATTGAGGCCAGGCATGAATAAGACATCCTATGAACTTTGGTTTGGAAATGTACCTACAGTAAAGTATTTCAAAATCTTTGGCAGCAAGTGCTACATCAAGAGAGATGATGGTGTTAGTAAGTTTGATGCCAGAAGTGATGAAGGTATTTTCCTTGGTTATTCTACTAAAAGAAAAGCATATAGATGTTTCAATTTGAGATTAAAGAAGATAATTGAAAGCACATATGTTAAGATTGATGAAAATTTTATGGTTCAAGAAAGATACTATGAATATGCACCTATGATTGAGGATGAATCCAAACCTAGCAGAAAAGATACTGTTATTGAAGAAATGTTTGATTGCATTGATGTCTCATGCAATGACCCTGAATCAAGCAGAGCAGAATCACAGATTACAAAAGAAGAAGACACACCTGAGGTTTCAAAATTCACATCTAGATACCACTCTAAAGATGACATCATTGGAGATCAGAGCAATAGTTTTTTGACCAGATCTAAAGAAAAAGGTCTAGCAATGGATGAAGAGGTATGTTTACTTTCATAGATTGAACCCTTAAGTGTTGAAGATGCTTGTAATGATTCTGATTGGAAGAATGCAATGAAAGAATAATTAGATCAGATAATTAAAAATGATACATGGGAATTGGTCCCTAGACCCAGTGACAAAAA
>MU228094.1:2873729-2887782 GCA_018584345.1 Thuja plicata
TGGCAGATATTTTCACAAAGCCCTTATCAAAGGATACTTTTGAGTATCTCAGGGAGAAGTTGGGAGTAATTCCCTCTCCTAAGTCTGTTTAGAAGAAGCAGAAAAGACATCAGTCATTAAGTGACTGATGAATGGTTGACTACTCTACTTCTGGGGTAGTACCTGTACCTAAAAGACTATGGCACCCTTTTCCATTGATGTCAAAGGGGGAGTATATAGTAAGGAGGATTATGTACTAAGGGGGAGCATATACTCTGGGGGAGTATATACATGGAACAAAAACACAGACAAAGGAACTGCAGCAGTTTAGAGAAATCTTTAATGAGGATATTGAGAAGATTGTAAAAGAAAGAGGACACCATGAAAAGAGGATGTTTTTGATATCATATGTTGCCATCAATGTCAAAGGGGTAGATTTTTGGAGATTTGATTCTGAGCAGTTGATTGATTGTATGTTTGTCATTGATGACAACATATAATACACAGTAGTAATTCTGTATGTACTTATCCTAATGATGATATGAATACTTGCGTGGATAGATACATGTTTTTGACATGTTTATTATGTTATTTTCATACACATAGACCCAGATATGATGTTTCAGTAAAGTTATGTAATTCTGTTATTGGCAGTTACAGTTCTGGAAGTGTAACGGTTTAGGGTCGACCTATATCACATGTTTCTTGAGTTGCGCCTATCTTCTATATATGCATGTGTATATTCATGATTAGTATGAGTTGATGATATTAATCTAAATGTGCCAAACATGTTTCAAGAAGATTGCAAAGTTAGAGTTAAATTGGTGAGGCCGACTTAGTGAAGCGTTGCGTCTATTTGGTTTATACTTGCACGATTGTAATTATGCTTGCATTCTTAGTAGAGCCGACAAGGATGTTATGAGGAGTTTTCTTATAGGTCTCATAATCTCATACTATATGGAAGATACTTATAGCAAGTCAAAGGTGACACTCTAAGTGTGAATGATACGAAAAGATAAGAAAGATGTCCAGAGAAGATTATCAGAGTTGGTTCATTCATCAAGAGTCTATGTGAAGAAGAAGTGAAAGATTCAAATACACTAGAACTGATTAAGATAGTAGTTCTACTCTATATTTCATCATCTGATATATTGAATATCTATTATTCAGAAGGTTGTAGCCTTCACCATCAAGAAGTGAGCTTTTGGACAGTGAGTCCACCACCCCTAACATGGTTACTTGTAAAAGACTCCTAACAGGGTATGACCCTTAATCAGGTCACTATACTTATTGCATTGTATTGTACAACTCCTAACAGGGTTGAAATATCTTCTAACAGGGATTAATACAAACAAGTATAGTTTATTATGGGTGCTAATTCTCACCGGGGTTTTACCATTTGGTTTCCCCGTAATCAAATTGTGTGTTGAGTACTGTGTTATCTGATTAAGCATTTACTTTGTTGTATTCTAAAGTTAAAGAAGTAAAAAGAACTAAAGTTATTGATAACGGATTCACCCCCCCCCCCCCTTAGTTATCCTTTNTCCCCCCCCCCCCCCCTTAGTTATCCTTTGGGACTATTCTAACATATTTATCATTGAGCAATTAATGCAACAATCTAGTTGAGAACTCTTAATGTCATTGTTCAGTAACATCAACATTCACTCTACATGTATTGAGTTCAATTTTGTGCTAGCCATGGCGTATGAAGTTGACAGGTAATTGAATTAGAAAAGAGAGTTGGAAAAAAACCATGATTACTTTTCACTTTTTAAACCTTATAAAATGTTAAAAATCCCTAGACAACTATTGATTGGCCTGATTTTCTCAAATTTTCACAGCTCAGTAGAGTATTGTACTTTTTTAGGATCTCGTATCTTTCTCAACTCTGGTAATTCACTTCATTTTCTATAAATGGAATGACAACAAGCTTTTAACATCTCACTATGCTCTACTTGACCATGGTTTACTTGGATATTCAGAGATAAGGCTTCTTCCAAGTCATTGAATACTTTTTGTAACTCAGCTTAACTCACAAGATCCAACAACTGAGCAATCTCTTAATCTCTAAATAGTAACTCTAACCATGGTTTCTTTGCAAGACTTGGTGACAAGGATATCTCCATATCTCTGAATGTTTTCCTTTTGACTGCCAAGATATGGAGATTCAGCACCTTAGTTATCTCCTGATCATTGAATGCTTGTACACTAACAGTCAAGATTACAAGATTCAGCGCCAACTTTAAAACAACCTTTATCTCTTAATCTCACAATCTTTCATGCTACTTAGATTTAATCAAGAGACTTAGCACAAACCTCTCATATGAGTCTTGATCGACATTTCATATTTAGTCTCTGCACTCCTTACTAGACTTAGGTCCCATTTAGAGATTCAGTGACCAACTAAATCTTGTGATCTTTGAATGTTTACCTTAACTTGGGTCTGGTCTAGAGATTCATAGATAAGAAGTGTCTCTAGGTTGATAAATGATTTCTTAACCCTCAATTCTATTCAAAGACTTAGCAGTAATAGGCATCTCTAAATTGCTGAATGTAACTTAACTTGACTATAACCAACCCAAGTTTAATCTCGAGATTCGGAAATAAGGAAATCTCCGAGTCTCTGAATGATTTTCTTTACTTGAGTTAAATCACAAGATCAAGTGACATACCCATATCTTTTACTACATCAATGGTTCCTATTTAATCTAATTAGACTTGTCTTTAAATAAGGTTCCATTTGGAGATTTAGCATCAATCCACCATGCTAAGTCGCTGAATATTTTACTTAACTCTGATTTCATTCTAAGATTCAGTGCCGGCCACATAATCTAAACAAAACCACATGAACTTTAATTTACTTTACCTCTGACTTGCCTTTTAACCCCAAGCAATTCCTTTCTTTGTATCTCTCAATCTCACAATGTAACTTTACCTATCTTGACTTGACCATGATTCAATTTAGAGATTCAGAGACTAAACCTTTCTCCAAGTCGCTGAACACGTTATTTAACTCAAGTCACTTTATGAGATCACGATATAGCTACAGGATTTTTTTTGCATCAATGAATGACAATAAATCCTTCATGATGTAGCATTAAACCTTGTCCATTCTGAGATTCAGAGATAACTAAAATCTTTGAATCTCTCAATATCCATACTAACTCTAGTCAAATCCTGAGATTCAGAGATAGACTTAATCTCTGAATTTCCAAATAAAATATGCAACCCTGAATTTGATCTCAAATCTAGCAAGAACCACTAATTTGACTGGAAACTTGGACATGTATATGCATTTGAGCCCATTATCTCATAATCACTGAATGCTTTCTGATCTTTTTGACTATATCTGGTGATTTGGTGCCAACCAAACATCTCTTCTCTAGTCAATGATCCTTGTTGAGTCTCTGAATGATTTTATTAAACCAAAGTATATTTGGAGATTGGGAGATAAAGCTTTAGCTCATAATCTTTGAATACCTCTTTTAACCCTATTCTAATTTTGAGATCTACAGATAACATGTATCTGCGAGTCATTGAATAAAAGGCTTGACTCTGGCTTAATCATGAGATTCAGCACCAACCGCTCATCTTAAGTTTACATCAATGATCTAGGCTTAATCACATCAAACTTTATCTAAACCCAAGTTCATACTGAGATTCAGAGACAAAGGAAATCTTGTGATCTCTAAGTAAGATTCTTAACCATGATTTAGTTTGGAGATTCAGAGATAAGACTAATCACTGAATTATTTCTTTAACTCCAGGTTTTGTTTAGAGACTTAGCGCCAACCACCCATCTTGTTAACCTCTTGGAAATGTGTCAACATCTGATCAAACACATTCTTGTCTCTCTTGATCGTTGAATGTATTCTGTTTAGATTTATTCATCTGGAGATTTAGCGCTACCCACACATTTGAGATGTGATCAATGGTCAGCTCTTAATCTCTTAATATTTAACTTAACTCAACTCTAATTCAAAGATTCAACACCAAGACAAGTCTCATGATCTCTGAATGAAATACTTAACCATGGTCTCTTTAATAGATTCATAGATAAAAGCTCTCTCCAAGTCGCTGGATATTTTCTTAACCTTGGCTTAACTCATGAGATTCAATGATAACCTTTGATCTTTTCCAGCATCGATGGTCTACACTTGATCTATGAATTTCAAATGGCTTAACCATTTCTTTATGAGATCCAACAACTAACATTATTTGTTAAGTCTTTCACTTTATCACTTGATCTCTGAATGTTACAAACTTGACCACTATCTTCTCGAGATTCAGAGATAAGCATGTTGTTGAATTTATGAATGCTTTCAATTAACCACCAATTCTCTAGAGACTTGGAGATAATTGTTGCACTAGGCCATAGAATGCAAAGAATGAACTTCCAACCTTTACAAGACTTAGGGACTTAAAATACATGTGAATAAAGTTCAACTTGAAAACATAAGAATCTAGGGCACAACTATGCAAATTAGACCACATAAACCCTACCAAAGACAAATAGGACTTTAAGGTTTTGGGTTCTCAGAAATTTTCAAAGCAAAATTTCTTGGGATGCAGACATTTTCAGAAACATTTGAGGGCACACTTAAAAAAACCAGATGCTAAGGTACACATTACTGACATTGGGAACCAAAATTTTTGCACAACTTAGGAAACCTAAAATAGACCCAGCAACATGTTTTAGCAATTGAAATGGTGTTTGGTGTTTGAATTTGATTCTAGAGAAAGGTGTGTACTTGTTCATTAGATTGCAAATAAATGTAAATGGCTGTCCAAAAGGTACTTTCAACAATTTTGAGTTTGCAAAATTTTAGAGATCCCATGCAGTCATAAATAATGGGAAAAAGGTGGATTATATATGTGAATGTCCTTTTCCAAGAATATAAGCCTAAATGCCAATACGAGGCCTAAAAGAATAACTCAAGGCATGGATAGACTACTAGTATCCACTTATCATGGTCTTCCACATGATCATAAGTGGTGCTATTTTCATTTTGTTAGTGTCAATAAAGTACATTTTTTCCCTATAAAGGAGATTACATATTTTTCCATGCGACACATATTTAGTTTCTATTCATAAGCATCAGGGATTATAATTTTAATGATGAGAAAGGTTTGACTATTCTTCTCTTTGAAAGTGAATTATTTGTTACAATATTTTTTACTATGAACTTGTTTATTGGGGGCTTATAATTATATTTGGGGGGACAACCTTTATTATTCACAAGGAAATTATTACTCTTCATGAGGATGAATATTGTAGTAGTTATATGATTCTTCTCTCAATGTTATTTATTATACACCTATCAAAGCTTATATAGATTTGAATTCTAACACTAGTTAGAAAAGACTAAAGGATCATAGGAGGTTGGAGGTAATGGTGGCGGGATGTTTTCCATCATCCCAAGCTAGCTTCTCACTTAGGAATAATTAATTACATGAGAAAAAATCTAGTTGTGTCCCTGAAAAGTCAGGGCTTGGAAGATTAACCCCTGAAGAGAAGAGTGGGCTTCACTTATTTGTTTCCTTGAAGAGAAGAGGGGGCTTGGAAACATGATTGTCCCTTCAAGAAGGGAGGAGGGAGGATTTGGTTAATGATTTGTCAAGAACTTAAAGAGGAGTTAGACACACTCAAAGGAGATGTGAACTTTCTAAAAAGGCATCTCATGTGCATGCATGTCATTGGTGGTTTTTGTAGTAGAGGAGAGGTTGTTTCCACAACACTTGAGGAGGAATTAGACACACTTGGAGGAGATGTGGACTTTTTAAGGAAAGGTGTCTCATGTGCAATACTAGAGGAGGTATAAGATACGCTTGGAGGAGATGTAGAATTTTGGAGGAAATGTGTCTCATTGTGCAGGTTTCAGGTTTTCTGGTCAGGAGATCCATTGATGCAGGCATATCGGTGTCTCTTGGATAAGAAAGGAGGTCAATAGATCCACTATTTTAGTTAGTTTTATGTTTCTTGAGTGAGCGAGGAGGATTATTGAAGGCGCTTCATCAAAGTCTCTAGAGGGTTAGGTTTAAAACCCTTGCACCTTCCACTCTTTTTTAGATTAATGTACTAAGGGGGGAATGTTGGTGTATTACATTAAAATAAGTTAGGTTTAGGTTAGTTTTATAAATTAGATAAAATAAATATCATGTTATTTGGGAAGTTATTCTCGTAGGTTAGTTTTGGAAATAATGGATTTATAAAGCCAACACTAATCAATGTAATGGGTATCAGATTGAATCAGTTGAATATCAATCAATCAATCCTTTTATTCACTCTCTCACAAATCATCCTTTATCATCACAAATAGAAAATTTTTCCTTTCAACCACTAAAATCTGCAAAATGTACAAAATTCTGAGTTTTGTCCAATCTCGAGACTAAAAATTGATATTCTCTATGTGTTCCAGCAACGGTCAATATTTTACCGCAATTGCTTGTGATTTTCCATAATTGGTATTGCACTCTCCCACATTTTTTTTTATTGTCGCAGTCACTTTCATTCTGCTGTAACTGAGTATGCATTTTGTGGTAATTGAGCCTTATATTTCTGCAATTGCCTAAAAATTTGACTTCCAAAGCTTTCTCTTGTTTTTAGCATCACCTGGTCAAACTTAGTCTATCTTTGCAATAATGATCTTATACTCCCACTATACAAAACCTTCTATTTGAGTACCCTCAAAAAATTAACAGGGTTATCATGAAATTTTAAACTACGGATACCTTCTCTTTCCAGTTTAAGTTATTATTTACAATAGATAATTTGAAAGGTTGGATTAGGTTGTTCTTGATATCTACATAATGTTTTCTCATCAAATAGTCTATAATGACTCAACGCCTAACCTAAGACAAGAGTCAGATCATATCTTATTGTCATCTTTAAGATCAAGGAAAGTCAAGTTTTTCCCTTAGAATTACCTTTTCTAAATATGAGCTAAAATTGTTAATAGAGGTTATCCCTTTGTTTAACTCAGATCACATCCTTGTCTTTTCAAATCAATAGCAATATGGATCTACCTTTGCATACCATTTTCCATTGTTCATAGGCCAGTTACGAGATCAAAAACCAATAATTAACAAGAGGATCCATTTGGTAATCCATTCCCTCCATGGGAGGAAGAACCAGAAATAAACCCCTATAAGAACATTGATCTATCTATATATCACAAAAACTTTCCCGAAATGTCACAATAACCTCCTAGATCAACAATGTTCTAAGATGTAACTGAGGAAGAGTTACAAGACATGGAACAAGATTCTTACTCTTCACTAGTTGTAGAAACTACGGTTGAACAAAACCCTCAAAATTACTTAGCTATGATTTTGCAAAAAGAAGTCAAACTTCCTCCTAGATTTGATGTATCGATAATCTGGCCTAAGAATCCATTAGTGGGAAATGATATAATGGGACACTCTCAAATGCATATTGTACTGTCCCAAATAATGTCTCTTCCATAATTGTCACAAACAATTCCATCTCAAATGTCAACACAAGTTGGTTCCTCTTATGCACGGGGCTTGTCTCAAAATTCCATGATGTCTCAAGGTATTCCAACTAGCCAAAACATAACTAATTCTAAAATTATCTCATCTACCATGACTAGTTCATCTCAAATAGTGCCTTTAATTGTTGTTACCTCAAGTGCCCCAATCATACCGTCAACACCTCAAAACTAATATAACCCATCTTCTAGTATTAAAATGACATAATCAATTCCTGTAACCACCCTAAATTGGTCTACTCTAACCAAGGACCTTGTTTTCCCTAAATATGATCATACCCTAAATTATGTCAATCCAACTATCTGATTATTGGCATAATTCATCAAAATCAAAATAATCCCTAAAATCAAAGTGATTTTATCACTTTCTCACATTAATTACCTTGGCCTATTTAATTTAATCAATCCCATTAAAATCCTTGGCTAAAGTAATTAATTAAAAGGGAATTAATAAATACTCTCAAAATAACAACTCATCAGTGCTTGCACATGGAAAGTCAATCCATTAACCAATGAGAGTTCACTCACATGGATCAACTAAGTTTCAAATCTCACCTCTCCTCATGGATTGATCTCAACCCTCCATTTCTCATTTTCTTCCATAAAAGGAATAATTTTTAAGCTCAAAGGGTCCCAAAATTTAGAATTTTAATTTCAATCTTATGCTGTCAATTTCATTTCATGATTTCATAGCTAATTAGAGAACATTTTATTTATGCTTTAATGGATCATTAAACTATATTTTTTAGCTTGAATTGGATACAAACTAGCTTAATTCTACATTTGAATCTTCCATTCTAGGACTGAAATGTCACTCATCTAATGCATAATCTGAGGTCAAATTAATGATTTAGATCACACTCTTTCTAGATAGGAAGCAATATGTTAGTTTTTTTGGTTTCCTTGTGATTTCTAAATAAATTTAATGCTTATAACCATTGATATAATGACATATTGAAGTGTTGTGTTGCATTTTCTCGGGTATAATAATCACACACATTTATGGCACCCACCATGGGCTGAGCCCCAGGTTTTAAACCATTTTTGAGCTAATTGACTGACTTTTTGGACTCTATTTTTGGTTTAGATTCACATTTGGAAAGAAGGATCACATCTGATGAAGGAAATTGCATCCTGGAAGTTCAATATTGCATCTCGTAAATTCTGCATCGCATCTGGAGAGGCTCGCTTTTAGGAAAATTAGACCACATTTAGGGAAACAGGATTACATTTTGTATCCTTAATCACATCTGGTAATTCCTTAGTCACATTCGGTAAAGAGGCTCACATTTGGTAAAATGCATGATCACATTTGATTGGCTTATTTGCATAATTGATTTATTTGTTGAACTAATCAGCTAACTTTGTGTGTTTTTGGATGAATATGACTCTTTAAGAAGCCTAATGAGTTCTTGTAAGACGTTGTTGAAGACTTCCTTGGCCAAGGAAATGGAGTGAAACTATGAACAAGTGGTTTTTTAGGTTTCCTTGCACAAATTTTGACTAAACATTGTCCTTTTTGTAATTTTAGGAACTTAATACATTTTTTCTCCAACTCGTAATTTGATTAGAGAAGTATGCTTTTTTTCCTTCTCTAATAGGTAGAAATTTACATATATAGGAATTGTTACATTTGAAATTAGAATGTTTATTGAAATGTGAGGGGAAGATAAGATGTTCCATTTAACCTCAAATACACAAAGGAAGGATCCAAATTGATTAACCCCAAAGGAAGGATCAATACATAAATGAATCAATCTATTGGAAATGAGAGCAAAGAGAAAGACCTTAGCTTCCATTTATAGAAAAGAATGTGTGATAGATTTAGAAAGATTAATAAATTTAATTGAAATGAATAGGAGAAAAGTACTAACCTCAAAATATTACAGATCTAAATAATGCTATTTTCGGGGGTCTGCACTGAGTTTCTGGAAAATATACAATCAGATCTGGAACAGAAATGCAAAGACAGACAAAACCTAGAAATCTTTTTCTGATCTGACACAGTTCTGATTTTGACCCTCAAGTTAATGTCACCATTGACCCAAAATTTCTGATTCTGACCTAGGGAAGAATCAACCTCTGATTTTGACCTAAAAATCTCTGACAAAAAATTTGTTTCCAGATCCTAATAGTTTGTCGAAAAGGGTATCCAAATTTGCACTCCAACTCGTTGTTTTGAAATTGTCCCTACAAGAAAAATGGTTTGTTTGTTGGGGGGAGGGGTTTTCCTTAGTCAAACCTTGATTAAGGAACTAACATTGAAATCAATAATTGAAATAGAGAATGCTAGAAAGTATTAGAAGTAAATCTAATAATGAAGCTATGATAATCAATAGATATGCAATTGTACTTTGAAATTAAACAAGTATGTAAATATGAAAGCTTGGACTCAATATTAGAAACCATAAGCCTCCATGATTGTATTCTTGGAATCCACCTTGAAGAGAGAAAGAATGAATCTTGAGGATGCACAAAGAATCTTGAAAGAAGATCACACCACCATGATGGATAGATCTAGGGATTGAATGATGAATCTTGAATGCTTGAACCAAATCCCTTCAAAGGCTTGAATGCTTGAATCCTTGATCTTAAATAGAGAAATTGAATTCTTGAGAGGAAGACTTGAACAATTTGAAAGCTTCAAAACATGTAGAAGAATGGATGCTTGAAATTTTTTCTTGACGATGGTTCACTTAGTGAGACTTAGTGCTTCTTTGATAGTTAGATTTCCATACTTAGAGAAAATGAGAGGAGAAAAATTCCTTATATATGAATCTAGGGCACAATCTTCTAGAGAGGCCTACATAGGAGAATTAAATTCAAATTAGACCTATAGCCCTAGAAGATGACCTATATTAAATATAATTTAAGAGTAATTTCTTCGGAACCCAAAACAGTCAACTCAGAAGTAGGAAATGAACTTTTAATGACCCCCGATAGCCGACAAACTTTCAAATTGGAAAGGGGGACCTGGGTCAAAATTGAATTCCACCTTGAACTAGGTCAAGGTTGAGGTTGACATTGACCTAGGGAGTCAGAACCCCTAGAAAATATGCCACATGGGATGGATGGTGTCCGAAGAAGCCCAGTCAGGGTCCTAAAAAGGCACAAAAGTAGGAGAGGATGCAGAAATGAGGGGACAATATGATGATGGTCAAAAACAACCCCTAAGGAGGGATAAACATTCTTAACATGGAAGTGCTTCCATTTTAAGATGATACATTAAGCCCCCACTTTAGTGGGAGTATGGAAATCAAACATACTCACGGTAAAGTTAGAAGAAAGACTCTGGTGGATCGCAACAAGGTAGAACATCACTTAGTCAAGGACATGAGCCCCCAGACCAAGGATTCTAATTCAACATACATTCACAAAGATATGAAAGAAAAGAGCCATTAATCATAGAAAACATACATGACTATATAAGCAAGACAAGAGCAACACTATAGATAACATAGCTTCATGATCTAATCCTACTAACATGAAAGCAAAAGAGAGGAAAGAGAAAGTGATTACCTTATCTAGTAAGATGCCCACCTTACCATGAATCACCAAGGAGGGAGAGGCCAATAGGTTCACCCATAAACTGTGCTTTGTAATTGTAATGCGTCTTCTGACAGCTTTTGGAATATCCATAGATCCACATTCTTGTATCACTATGGAATATAAAATGCGTGTCTTTTTAGGATTTAGAAACTTATGTGTGTTACCTTCCAAGGATTTAGCACATTGGAAAATGTGTATCTCTTTAGGATTTAGCAACTTATGTGCGTTACCTTCCAAGGATTTAGCATGATGTAAAATGTAAAATATAGTATAAAGGAGACCCTATATATTCCCCCTCCTTATCATGACTACCCACTAGGCAGGATAAGGAAGAGAAAGAGCATACCTACTTCACAAGGTAAGGAGATATCCAACTTAACAACAATATACACTAAATCCTTAGCAAAGAGTATTGACCCTTACCTATAAGAGAATAGATAATCATGAAATGGATATGTCACATATGGAAAAAGGATCCTCAAAGAGGAAGATATATTATCATCAAGAACCCATGTTGGCGCTCAAATCAAAAGATTGGACTTCTTACAGATTTCACTTATCCAATGAAGATAGATACAATCGATTTGCCAACGAATGAGGTTTCAAAAACCTCCTACAATTTTGATTCCATTGAACCAAGGCTAGTGGGCCTGCACTTTAAAACTTGTCTTCAAAGTCTTCTAGAGGTTTCCTATAGCGGATAATTGATAACTTCAACTCATGCTTCTCAATGTGTTAATAAGATCACAAAACTAAAAATATATGTGTTATTGAAATATAATGTATTTAATATTTCTTGATATGATTGAGATATGAAATGGATTAGATGAAATAAAAGAGTAATTCAAAAACTTGAAATAATGAAACCTTATACCAAATTCAAGTAACGAGAGAGACCAGTGCTTTATTTCAATAATGGGAAATAGAGTTGATAATTCTTCAATCCTACGTTCAACTTTAGAGACGGCTTTGAAAACAAAATCTTATCACCTTAAAGGTGTTATGATATGCACATATAACTAAAAAAAGTTTAAACAATACATCAATTTAATACAATTTCTCAGATGACAGACTAATTGATCAATACTTTAATCAATAAGATTTTAACCATGCGAAAATGAGAAAGAAATAATTGAATATACAGAATATAAACTTAAATTGAAATATACGCAAATTGAAACTATCACTTTAAGGAATTTCAAATTGATTTATCTGAAGGAATTGATTGTAAAGAAATAACGAGAAACTATTGCACAATAAATGAAATACTGAATTATCTCTGCTTGACAAGAAATGGTGTATTGGATCTTTGCTTTCAGATTTCAAATTCAACTATCTTTCATTCCATCACACCCATAATTTCAACATATCAGTCATTATGTCTTGTTCAATGTTATTCTGTTTGTTTTGCAGATTTATGAATGAATATAAATATAAAATTGAAAGGGTACGTTGGATCATCACACCCTTTCACTATAAACTAACCAACAACTAACCTATTTCTAACTATTGCAATAGTCTGGATAACAAATATATCTTCTTAATCGGCCATAATAGCCAACCATTCGATTGGATAACCTTCCTAATCGCAAACTTGATAAATCTGTATAAAAAATATCCACATTCGTATTTGTAATCCCTGCCACATTGCGCTGAGGTTGATGGCTTTGATTTATGGGTGCCAAGCTCGGGATGAATCCTCTGATGTTTGCATCAAACTGTTATGTAACTGTTTAAGATGGCGACCAGCATGCAGTACATCTGATGGATCATATGCTAACTCATCTAATGAGTCATCGATGAGTTAGCAGGCTTGTCATTTAGCATGTAGATTTGTTGTGTATGAGGGAGTCGATGGATCAACAGACTACATCATGTATGCTACGTTGGGAGCTGGTGAAAGCATATCATGTCATTGGAGTTGATGGATCAACATCTGACATTGGATTTGATGGGTTAATCAATACATTCTGTGGTGCACGATCTCTGAGATGAGGTCAGTCTGCTATGAAATCTGATTATTGTGTCTCTATAGTGATGCTATTGGATGAAAATGAGATTGGCATTGTTTATAGAGTCGCATATAATAACATTGGGGCTGAAATCAGAAGATACGACCAATCCTATGATTGCCAGGAATGATTATCATTAATCCTTATGTATGCTGGAGTTATATCACTATTATTGTAATCCAATCCAAGCATAGACTGGCGCCACTGGTTCTGGAAACTAATCCTGTAACTAACGTGCATTTCTTGTAGACAGAAAATGTTTTCCTCCAGCCGCTCCAAATACAGTTATTAATAATGAATGTGAGTCCTCGGAGCTGGTCGCCGCCTAATAACAGCAGCATGACAAAAGGCGTTTGAAACTATTGATTGTCTATTTGTTGCTACTGTGGGAAGATACCAGCCAGTCACCACCTCTGCAACCCCTTCTTTATTACATTTTCATGTTTGCATATGGGTGTTCATATCAACGTCGAGAAACAAGTTTGCCACCTAAAATATTAACAATAATAATCATGTTATTTAAATATTAAAATATTGATCAAAGTATAATTATAATTGTTAAACTATCTATAGTATTAGTTTTTAAAAATAAAATTGATATATAGAAGTTGAGTTTTGAATATTAATTAATTATAAAGAGTATTGAAATCAACTAAATTAATAACATAATCCTCTATATAAATTATACAAAGCTTTATTATTTATTTGTACTAACATCTTTTATTTAATAAAAAAAAACCTTGTTTGATCAATAATAACAATAACATATCAATAATACTTTATCTTTCCTTAATTCAAATGTTATGAAAGTTACATAATAGGTAGGCATTTTAACAATATAACCTTGCTCATGAAAACTAATAAAATAAATCATTAATATATACTAATATCATGGAGAAAGAATATAAATAATTAAAGATTATACATAACTTTAGGAACGTTTTCAAGATTAACATAGTATTAATATAATCTTTAACTTTCTTTTAAACAACATTTTCCATA
>MU228094.1:2896970-2918162 GCA_018584345.1 Thuja plicata
CTACTTTTATCATCAATGTGGATTAGTGATTTATAATGTAATGGTAAGATATGTCAGATTCCATTTAAGCTCATTAGGAAAAACATCACATGAGATTTTAAAATTAATCAAAAGCATATTCAAGATCGATTGTAATCACATTATGTCTTGAAGAGAAGAAAATCACAAGATTTGGTGCTTAAATTTCTTTATTGAAAAAGAATCCTAAAAAAATGATTCAAGGATAAAGACAATTTCAAAATATTAAAATACAAGACATATGAAAGTGAATGATAATACTTCGATAAGAGAAAGATGGTAAACAATAGAATCTATAAAAGTCAAGTAAGTATATGCAAATAGGTACTTGCCTGAACAAGAATGGATACAAATTACTTTGTCGACATGGGTTCCACCACCCCCACCGTAGGGGAGTGCTTAGGATAAAATGGCATCTTCTAAAGAAAAGAGGGACAAAAGATTCAATCATCAAGCCCCCTGCGATCAAGAGGAAGAGGAATCTTGGAAAGAAGGAATCAAACTCTAACCCAAAGCAAGGGAAAGAGTTTATAAAAAAGCATAATTTTCAAAATAAAGAAGAGGTAATGACCTAGGAGAATAACCTCTCATATAAGAGGGTATCCATAGCCCAAAAAATAAATCTTTATAAGGAAATAATGTTGTAGAATAAATAAATGCCACTACGCTAAGGAAAGTAGATCCTTAGATAGAGGAAGAAGTATAATACCTTGCCCCCCAGAGATGAAAGCAAGGGATATACCAAATTATATCAAGAGATGTTGTAATAAAGAGATGTCTTCACAAAACAAATGTCCTAGAAAAGATATCATGAATGATTATGAGCGAAGGAAGTATGTATCATAATACAAAATTATAGAAATAGAATATAGAAAGAATAACCAATTAAACTAAAAAAAAAAACATGCTAAGAGCATAATGGATCCTAGAAGATTGGAAGGAAATACCTATTTCCCCCTAGTTAATAGACAACAGGAGAAAAAAAATATTATCTAATTTATAGAAGAACGAGGGGAATGTCGTATATCAAAATTATGAAGAAATTGTAATACTTTATGGGAATGAGATATAATTCCTAAAGAATCTCTTTCTCTAACATATAGTTTGAAATGCACACAATCAGAAAGTAAATGTGTATTACTATAATGAAAAGGACATTTGTATTTAGAGAGAGCATTTTTCGGCATAGGTTAAAAGATTTCTTTCTTAGAATTCATTAACTGGACATATACTTTCTTTGCCACATCTTGAGGAGTATCAGGGTGATCTAAGGAAGGTGTTGGAAGAAGAACATGAAGAGGAGGATGATAGATAAGATAAGCCACCTTGAATTGAGAAGGCGGGAAACCTATACCATGCATATCTTTTTTAGGGTATGAATGAATCGGGTTTTTAATGTCATGTTAATTAACACCAAGCCTAAACCCTTATAGCCTTGATTATCCACCATAGTGTATCTGATAATGTATATATCTTGCAAAGATTCTACAGGAGGTGATTGATTATGGTGCTTATGATAAAATGGTGTGTATGGTGGAATGATAGGTTTAGAGTAGGTTTCTTTATTTTTCCCTTTAATATCATCATGGATCGGATAAGAAGGGGAAGGTAAATGAAATAATTCTTGAACATATGCATCATGAACCTTAGCTTGAGCTCCATCATAAGTTTGGGAAGAACTAGGGATAGAAGATGGAGAAATAGGAATAGGAATATTAGGAATTGGATTAGGAATGATAGGATGAAGATTAGGTGTATTAGGAACTAGATTAGGAATGATAGGATTAGGATTAGGAAGATTAGTAAATGTGGTATCATCTACCCAATTCTTCACATAATCCAAAAGAGCAATAAGTCCACTGCACAAATCCTTGATGAAAGTTTTGAAAGTGGGAAGACTGGTATTAGTTAATCTCATAATAGCATGAGAAAGTGAAGCATGAAGATTAGAAAACATGATGAAATGGATGATAATTTCATAACCATCATAAGTACTATAAAGAGATGCTAAAAGAAGGATAATGAGGAAAATAACCATACACCAAAGCATCTTAAAGATTCTCATAGTAAATGAAATGCAAGAAATATTTTTATATTTTTATGAGTATGTAGATTTTTTGTATTTTAAAATGCAAGAGCATAATAGAAAACTAATTTAGTATGTATGCAAAATCTAGTCTCTAAGTAAAAGAGGCAAAGCATATAACACCAAAAAAGAAAGAGTTGTCTATCACGAGTTCACCGAAACGTAATAGGTAGAAATTTACATATATAGGAATTGTTACATTTGAAATTACAATGTTTATTGAAATGTGAGGGGAAGATAAGATGTTCCTTTTAACCTCAAATACGCAAAGGAAGGATCCAAATTGATTAACCCCAAAGGAAGGATCAATACATAAATGAATCAATCTATTGGAAATGAGAGCAAAGAGGAAGACCTTAGATTCCATTTATAGAAAAGAACATGTGATAGATTTAGAAAGATTAATAAATTAAATTTAAATGAATAGGAGAAAAGTACTAACCTCAAAATATTATAGATATAAAGAATGCTATTTTCGGGGGTCTACACTGAGTTTCTGGAAAATATACAATCAGATCTGGAATAGAAATGCAGAGACAGACAAAACCCAGAAATCTTTTCCTGATCTGACATAGTTCCAATTTTGACCCTCAAGTCAATGTCACCATTGACCCAAAATTTATGATTCTGACCTAGGGCAGAATCGACCTCTGATTCTGACCTAAAAATCTCTGATAAAAAATTTATTTCCGGATCCCGATAGTTTTCCAAAAAGGGTATCCAAATCTGCACTCCAACTCACTGTTTCAAACCTGTCCCTGCAAGAAAAATGGTGTGTTTGTTTGGGGGGAGGGGTTTGCCTTAGTCAAACCTAGATTTAGGAATTAATCTTGAAATCAATAATTTAAATAGAGAATGCTAGAAACTAGTAGAAGTAAATCTAATAATGAAGCTATGATAATCAATAGATATGCAATTGTACTTCAAATGTAAACAAGTATGTAAATATGAAAGCTTGGAATCAATATTAGAAACCATAAACCTCCATGATTGTATGCTTGGAATCCACCTTGAAGAGAGAGTGAATGAATCTTAAGGATGCACAAAGGAGAATTAAATTCCAATTAGACCGATATCCCTAGAAGAGGACCTATATTAAATATAATCCAAGATTCATCATTTCGGAACCCAAAACAACCGAATCAGAAGAAGGAATGGAACTTTTAACGACCCCTAGTAGCCGACAAAATTAAAACTAGAAGAGGGACCGGGTCAAAATTGAGGTCGAAATTGACGTAGGTCAAGATCGAGGTCAAACTTGACCTAGGGAGTCAGAACCCCTAGAAAATGTGCTAGATGGGATGGATGGTGTCCAGAGAGGCCCAATCAGGGTCCTAAACAGGCACAGAAGTAGGAGAGGATGCAGAAATGAGGGGACAATATGATGATGGTAAAAACAATCCCTAAGGATGGATAAATGTTCTTAACATAGAAGAGATTCCATTTTAAGATGATACACCTTCATTGAAAATCAGAACCTCAAACATCAAGTTAATTTTTGAAAAGAAATTGGGAAAATGAACTCAATTGCTAAAAGTGTTTGGTTAAATTATTTTCTAGGAACCTAAATTGTGAATTCAAATTTAGTTCTTAATTAAACTAGAGGATTATGCTCTTTTACCAAGTGGAAAATTAGAAACTCAAGATGGTGGATTAAGTGATTGAATTTCATAATTCGAGGGAAAGAACTTTGTCTTGCATGCTTGATAAGAGAAAATGACATGGATAGGAGAGTATGTTCTTCTTCCTCGTGAAGATTCAAAAATATAGACTCCTAACCAATCCTCTTTATTTATTTGAACTTTAGAGGGCCTTTCAATTGAGGGAAAAATCTCTTGGGAATGATCCAAGTGAGGATTGTAACCACCCCAATTTGGTCTACTCTAACTAGGGACCCTATTTTCCCTAAATGTGATCATACCCTAATTATGTCAATCCAACTATTCAAATATTGGCATAATTCATCAAAATAAATTTAATATCCTAAAATAAAAGTGATTTCATCACTAAATCACATTAATTACCTTGGCCTATTTAAATCAAATCAACCCAATTAAATCCTTGGCTAAAGTAATTAACTAAAAGGAATTAAATAAAGTCTCTAATTACAACTCATCGCTTGCACATGGAAAGTCAATCCATGAACCAATGAGAGTTCACTCACATGGACCACCAAAGATTCAATTTTCACCTATCCTCACAAGTTTATCGCAACCACTCATTTATCAAACTCTTCTATAAAAGGATTAAATTTTGAGCTCAATTGAGTCCCAATTCTTAGAATTTTAATTACATCCTTATGCTGTCATTTTGTTTCATAATCTCGCATATCTAATTAGATAATCTTCATTTGTAATTCAATTGAATCTTTTCATCTTTTAAGCATGAATTGCATGTTAATTAGCTTCATTTCTCAATGAATCTTCCATCCTAGGACTGAATGTGTCACTGATTTAATGCATAATCTGACAGCAATTACAGATTAAATCATACTCTTCTTAGATAGGAAGAAATACGTCAATTTCCATGGTTTTATTATGATTTTCATTTGATTTTCATATTTCTAACCATTGATGCAATGACATATTGAAGTTTTGTGTTGCATCTTGCAGGTACAATATTCACACACTACATTTCTGGCACCCATAGTGGGGATGAGCCCCAGATTTCACACCATTTTGAGCCAATTTATCATCTTTTGTTCTCTTTTTTTGGGTGTAGACTCGCATTTAGGAGAAAAGGATTTCATCTCGAAAAGAAGCTCGCATCCTGGATATCCTACATTGTATTTTGTTAATCTTGAGTCATTTCTGGTAAATTCTCGCATCTTATTAATCCCAGATCACATTTAGTGTAAAGGCCCACCTTTAGGATCTTTCATCGCATTTAGTAATTCTTGTATCACTTTTGGTAAATAATATCGCATTCGAGAAGGTTCAGAGTCACATTTTGTTAGTCTACTGGCATGTTTGATTAATTTGATGACTAATCAACTAACTTTGCATGTTTTTGGATGAATTTGATCATTTGAACAACCTAATGAGTTATTGCAGGACATTGTTGAAGACTTCTTTAGCCAAAAATATGGAGTGAAACTACTAACAAGTGGTTTTGTAGGTTTCCTTACACGTTTCAACCAAACTTTTTTGCAATTTTAGGAACTTAACACACTTTCTATCCACTTCATAACTTGATTAGAGAAGTATGCTCTTTCCTTCATGTAAACTCAGAACCCGAAACATCAAGTTTGGATTTGAATATAAATTGAAGGAATGAACTTTAAATTTCACAAAAGTGATTTTGGTTAATTTCTTTAAATAAGAACCTAAATTTTTAGATTTGAATTCAATTCTTAGTCCAACTAGAGGATTATGCTCTTTTCCCAACTTGGAAAGTCAGAAACTTGATATGGGGGACTAGGTTTTGAGTTTGACAATGTGAGGGAAAGAACTTGCATGATGTGTTTGATAGGATAAAATGGCATGGATAGGAGAGTATGCTCTTCTTCCTTGTGAAGAATCATAAATCTAGACTCATAAGCCCCCAATCCTCTTTATTTCTTTTAAACTTTAGAGGGTCTTTCGATTGAGGAAAAAAATCCTAGGAAAGACCCAAGTGAGGACACGTGAACGCCAACCCTTCCATCTCAATATAATAAAAATTCTTCCTTGAGCCAAATTCTCAGAAGACGTAATCAATTTTTTCCTTGGGATTTCAACTATCATTCCTTGGACATGCTTGGATGTGTGTAGAACGTAGCCGCTTGAATGTTTCTTGCGAGACTACACACGTTTAGGTACTCATAGGGCTATACACCTTAATATTTCCTTGTGTAATTCTGTGGGGGATGGTTGCAAAAGGATGCCCAAAAATAAAATACTTTATAGTTAAAACAAACTAATTCAGCTCTGAAAGGTTATAATCTTTGTGCAAGGAAAATAGTAATTACCCCAAGATACTCATCATTTCGTGCCCTCACTTGCCTTTGGAGTCAGATAATACGACATCATGACTAGAGTCATTTTGTTTTGGTGATGGTCATATTCTAATTAGCATTTGAGTGTGTACCTGAGTCTACGAGCAAAGATTTTCATGACACGCCATAGATTCTATGGAATAGGTGTGTTTGATCACTTAGCAACTTGATTGATGTGTAAAAATTAGAATAACATGATAAAAACCCCTGAACAAATAATATTTTGGCAATCACAGACATCTATGTTGTTAAAAAACACTATGGAATTCATCAGACAGACCCTCAAGTTGAACAAATTTTCACGTTCTTCAAGACAAAGTGGTAAAAAGTAGGAAAATCCATCAGAGAGTTGCATCTAGTCAATCCTGGCTCACATTTAGGAAACAACATCGCATCTAGGAAACAAGCTCACTTTTTGTTAATCATGGCTCACATATGGGAAACAAGATCACATCTAGGAAGAACAAGCTCACATTTGGTTAGTCACATCTAGGATAGAGGGTACTTGTACACATGTCATACTCAGAAACTCTATTTTTTTGGATACCCTTTTGGCTCTTCAGTCTAGTTCTGTTGTTCTTGTTGGTCTGCCTATCGATGTTTCTCAATCTAATTGGAAGTCTACCTTGCATTTCATTTAGGGTTGTCCCAATTGATCCCAAATCATGTTTTTGCTTCACCAAACAAATCTTCTTGGTTCCCATCTCACTATTAGGTCATTCTAACCCTCTGACGATGGAATCAATCACTTCAAAAAATCAAACTTACTCACCTCAACTTGAACAAACGTATTTGGACAATTTGGAATTCCTTTTGACACAATTGGGACACTTTTGACAAAATTTAGACCTTGCTTTCATGGTTAACACAAGAAGTAAACAATACCTTGTTGACGATTCAGAAATACCTCCAAGATTGCTTACATTTATACAAGGAGAGACATCTAGAAAAAACCCCCTCTTTGATCAAGACTCACCTAAAATGGCTACACCTAATCATGAATGGAGTGCTTCCTTTGAAGAATATAGCCAAGACCATGATGAAATGGAAAGTCAAGATGAGATAAATCATGATCGTCCTTTGTTTTATTTGGAAAGAGAGGAGGACATATTGAAAGAAGAATATAACAAACTCAAACAAAGTAGGAAGTTTCAAAAGACCTTGGAAAAATTCATTGGAGAAGAAAAATAAAAATATTTCCTTCACTTAGCTTCTCTTGGAGTTAAACTTCCTAAATACTATGATATTGAGAGATTGAAAGAACAAGAAGTAAAAACACCTATTTCCATACTCTCAAAGTAACTATATCAAATGAAAATAGAACTTTCAGCACTCAAGAAAGAGAAGACTAAACCAATGAAGAAATACTCCTTGGAGCACATATGTCTGTTTCCTTTTGAAAAAAGTATAAACATGGTTCTATTCCCACCTAACATGGCATGACCCAAATATGAAAAATAAATGGGAGAAACTGATCCACATGACCATGTAAGAGAATTTTATGCCCTAAGCATTGAATATATTCACAAACTGACATACTTGATGAGGCTCTTTCCAAGAAGTCTAGGTGGAAATGCTATGGAATGGTTCTCTAAACTAACACCAAGTGTGCAAAAATTTGAGGAGTTAATTCAAAGATTTGTCCAACATTACTCCTACAACATACAACACAATGTTACCATGATGGATCTTTGCAACACAAAACAACAAACAGGTGAATCCTTCACACACTTTTTGCAATGGTGGAGGAGAATATTTGCAAGGTACTCAAGACCAATGACTGAATCTGAAAAGATGGAAATATTTGTAAAAAAGTTAGTACCTAAAATGAACTATTCTCTACAAATACAATATTCTCCTAGTTTCGACAGAATGATAAAGAATTCCATTCTTTCTGAAGAAGTTATGGTCAAGGAAGGAGAGATCACACTCCAAAGAAACAATAAATCCTCTAACAACTATAAAAACAAACCTAAATGGTGGAACAAGAACAAGAATGTTGTTAATGATGGAGTGGTTCAAGCCTCAAATGAAAACACTACATTATATGTGTTTAATCTCACAAACATCCTACAAGAAAGCAAAGAAGCTAAGGTAACAATAATGATACCAAGAGAAAACATTGATACCAACAAGAATAAGCCATGGATGTCTAGACCACAACGATCATTTAGTCAATTGGGAGAACCTCTTGTGATAGTTTTGAAGACTCTCTTGGATAAAAAAAATCATCATTGTGTCAGAATCAAAACCATGGGAACCATAAGTAAAACCAAGGTGGTGGAATGATAATGCCTATTGTGACTTACATAAGAATAAAGGACACAATACTAATGATTATGTTAAACTCAAACACATTATACAAGATCTCATTGACGGAGGCAAGATAAAAGTGGAAGGACATACATCTAATGAAGGTCACATGACATATAATAAACCATTTCCAAACTATGAAAAAGGAGAAGCCTCTAAAGGAAAAGGAAATGAATTCAATTACACCTATTCCCATAATGATAATGTGATCAACATGTTGGACATAAAGAATGAATCAATCAATATGATCACTATCAAATATGTCAAGGAAAAGTCAACACATTCAAATGCGGTAAAATGAAGCCAAGGAAAAATCATGATTAAAGGGGTTGATTCCTCATCCAAATAGGAAACATCATCTAAACCACCTGTTTTCACATTTCCTAAACTAGAAACATTAAGAGAAATAATTCCCATACCATCTGCTAACTATAACTTGGTAGACCATGTTGGCACTATACCAAGAAAATTTTCAATTTCCTACCATTGGCATTTTTCCCGTGTATTTTGGTTCAAATCCCATGTCTTACTGTGCTAAAAAAGTCAAATAGTGTTTAAAAATCATCAAAGATGCTTTTTTTCAAATGTTGGTCGCACACCTGCGCTGGTCTTTTAACATGTTTTCAAGGTGTGTGAGTGAGCGGTGAGTCATTTTAGTGTCAATCATGCAGTCCCGGTAAAATTGTGTCAAGTCATGTTAGCACTGTGAGTGAGCGGTTTGGTTGTTAAGAAGTGTAAATCACGCAATCATGATGTAATTTTCAAGTCGGGTCATAAGCTTGCAGCTGAGCGATTTGGAAATGGTTTTGTTTATCGCTCACTTGCGAGGGATTAACTCTTTTAAAAGAAGATCTAGAGAGTCCGCGATGATTTAAAGTATTGTGTGTCGCATAGTTGCTATGATATTATGTTTATAACTTTATGCTCTGCGAGTGAGCGAATGTTGTACACCTCCGTTAGGTTTTCATGTATGTCTTTTTAAGTCAGTGAGTGTGTGAGGAATTAAAGTTGCAGATGTCTCTCACTCGCACAAGTTCTAACTCATATGTGTTTTGCAGTCCGAGTAAGTGATTTTTTGTGTGGAAGTTATCAGTTGAAAGTTTGTTGCTCAGTTGCCAAGGTGTATTCAATGTTATAAAAGGTGTGTGGGTATGCGACTATGAGATCATTTGTGTTCTCTCTCACCCGATGATGATTTGAATTCTAAAGAAATGAGCTCACGAGTATGCGATAAGGAAAAGAAAAGGCTACCGCTCACTTGCCCATGAATAAAGATAAAAGGAAAATGCTCAGCGGATATGCGACTGAAGAAAGTATGTTGGCAACCACCCACTTGCAGTTGATAAGATAGTTAAGTTTTCAAGCCCGTGAGTGCGCGATGGAGAAAAAATGAAGTTGTCACTCAGCCGCTCACAGATTGAAGTAAAGAAAAAGGGGTTAGCGAGTGTGCGATAAGTGAGTTTTAATATTTTTATAAAATCACTCACTCAGCCGCAAAGGATTAAGTCATAGAGAATTTTCAACAGCAAGTCTATGACCAAGAAGAAAAGGGGTCATCACTCACTCGCTAATATTATAAATTGATGTGTTTTGTAGCGTGGTTGCATAACCAGAAAATAATACATGGTTATTTTGAAAACATGCTCACTCGCTCAAGGAAATGACATGATAAGTGAGGATCAGTGAGTGTGCGATTAGGAGATGACTGAGTAATAAAGACCATGTCTCTTACTCGCAGAGTTTCAATGAAAGTAAGATCTTGAGTGGCGAGTCTACGACTGATGAAAAGAAAGAATGATGTTTCTCACTCTCTCAAATACAAACATAAAGCATTAAGAGATAGCGATTGCGCGATTGAGAAGTAATGAAGCTGTCAGTAAGGTCATCGCCTAGTCACGGAGTACACAAGCCAAAGCAAAGATAGAGTGCGAGTACATGACTAAATGAAGAAAAGGGTCTTGTCACTCACTCGCAAGAACAAATTGAATATGAGAAAGGTACAGTGAGTTGGTGACAAATTTACATGTGGATCATTTCAAGCTTACGAGGGCAAAAAGTGAAAAAAGGTGTGTACTTTTTCCAACAGGGATCATACAGTTTGAATTAATGGTAGCATTAGTTACAGAGAGATGATTGCATAATTCTGCAAGTGTGATAATTTTATATTCAATTGGACAAGACATTAATTTGATGACTATAAGTTTGAATGATTGAGCTTGATTTTGTACAGCTCTCATTTCTGCATCCTAAGATTTCCTGTGAAGAATGCTAGAGCTTGTTTGTCTGAAATAGTTTGTCTGAGATAGTAATTTGAAGAAGGATGAGCCAAGCTATTGTTCCTACTGCCTTGCAAGGGTCTGAGAAGAAGAAGGAGGTTACACTAAAGAAGTATGTGGAAGAATTTTTTGATTTTCTGCCTGGGACTTTGAATACAAACAATGCAAATTGGGATGAATGGAAAGATAGATGGTGCCAATGTAGGAACCTGGTCACTCTGAATTACTCTAGTAATACCTTATTCCATTATTTATGGAATAATATGATTAAAGCAGTTCCCATTTGCAATCCATGGGATTTGAATATGGAAAAATTGATTGTGCCTAATGTTTATATTGACATAGGCCTTATTAGGGAACTGGCTAAGAATTACTACCCAGTAGCTAAGGTAATCAGGAAGAAAAATAAAGAGACCCTAGTTTCCATAGATAGGAGGTCAGTGGCAGAAGTTTTTGGGATCACTGGTGCATTATGCACAAATGTTGATTTAAAGAAAATTAAGGTAGATTATATCAAGAGAGAGGATTTGATTAAGAAATATGAAATACCCAAATTCATGCCCAGTGTAGATAGGCACCTGGTCAAAATCCCAGACAATCTCAAATCACCGTTTGACTTATCATTATTTCAACATTACATAAAGTGCACGGTCTATGGTTTGAGCAGATTTTTAGGTTTTGATGGAGATTCTACAGTGCCACAAGATTTACTTATGATAGCTATGAACATTCAGCACCCGAAGGTTAATATTGATTATGACTATGCGGGATACATAGTTGATGCTATTCATGATGCATTAGTGGAGATACAGTTAGATGCCCCAGTACCTACATTCAAGAATTATTCTCATCTGATGTATATCATCTTATATTATAATAGGACATCTATGGATAAAGATCTTGAATTGTTTGTTTCAGAGTATGGTGTTGAAGCACCAATCCAAAGATGGACTCAGGTATGGGATAGTTCGTCCATCAACTCTTCATTTGTATGCTTTTGAAATTGTATTGTGGATCCAATTTTTAATTTGTTGGGAATAGATAGGCATAGACTTCCCTTTGAAATCAGAAAATTTTTGAGACCTTTGGATTATGTTCCAAACTGGCCTATCTCTCACAATTGGGTTGAATTTTTATTTTTCGATTACATTACTATCATCAGAGTATATGGTTGTACACAACCACCTCACATCCTCCCCAATTTTGTTCCTCTTAGGGTTGCATTTTTAGAATTTATTTGGCAAATCACTTGGGTTGATAAGGAATTTTTAGAGGGACATAAGAAGGGAACTTTTATCCCTAGATTATGGGTAGGTTTTGACTTCTCCATTGGGAAAAGGGTTTTTTATTTTATAAATGAATTCTTGAAGCAATACAAAATGTCTATAGCAGTTCCCAGGTTTTGTGATCCAGAATAGTTTATACAAACAGCCTTGAGAAGAATGACTCCTTGGCACAGGATTAGAGATCATGAGCCACTAGATGATGAATATGTTGTAAGGAATAAGTTAAATAAGAAAGAAGTCCAGGAAAGGATAAGGAAATGGAATGACCTCCTTAGGGCAGAGGCTAAATGGAAAGAATCTGACAATTCTTTCTCTGGTTTTTTCCCTGATCTCCCATATTTATAAAGGATAGAGGAAATGCTTAAGTCATATGATACTCTAATGGCACAGGTACCACAGTTTAGTGTTGAAGATGCACAATCTCAAGGGTCCACAATTCATGTTGCATTGCATGACCAACAACATCAAGAACAACATGATGAACAACAGGAAGAAGAAGAGGCCGGTGAGGAAGCCACCTCAGCTAGAGAACCACCCAGGAAGAAACAAAAGAAAGAGCACAAGATAGTGCAGGACAGGAAGAGTATGGCCAAGGCCATGATTACTGAACATGACAAATACTTCAGAAGATTAAAGAAACAAATACAAAAGGAGCCACAAGAAGAAGGCCAAGGTGATAATCAGATGGTTTTATTTCAGGAAATGGATGAAAGAGTAATGATGACAAAAGAATTCATTGAGGATGATGAATTTATAAAGTCTGAAGAGTTTAAGACTTTTTTGATAAAATTTAAACAAAGGGACTTGAAACAAGGATTAACTGCAGGGGAAGGCCAATCAGATAAGAATGAGGAGATTATGAGAACACTCCATGATTATGATCCTGAGAGTGAATTAATCACTGTGGAGCAATCTAGGTTGTTGGTACAGAATAGTGGATTGATGTTGATGCCTGGTTGGGATTTACAGTCCACATTTTTTATTGATCAAATCAGGAGGCAAGAAGATCCCCTATTAAAAATAGAGTTTGAGATGGATGAAGTGTTGAAAGGATCAGGATTTGATCCTAAAGCCAAGACTCTGGCTATATGGTCATCGGCCCTTGCCACACAAAAGCCTCTCCTCATGACTATCAGAGAGGAAAAGAGGGTAGACAAAATGATATGGAACTTGTAGAACACTTCAGACACTGAGATAGCTCAGTTAATGACACAAGTTTCATTCATGAACTTGGAAAAGGTTGATGACCTGTCCAAGAGGTATGAAACAACTTTTGGCCAAATGATGGCCTTAGCAAAAAAACATGAAGAAGTGGTAATTCATAGCCATAATTTAGGTGAGAAAATTGTGAAATTAAAGGTAGAATTGGAAGAAAGTAAAAGAGCAAAGACTCCAATCCCTGAGGAAATAGCAAAAGTTGAGATATATTTTTCTATTGGAGTAAAGGAGGATTCAACATTGGCAGAAGGCCAATCCAAAGAACTGTCACAGGAGCAAAACATAAATGTAATGTCTATTATATTGCCCATATTGCAGCATAGGATTGATGTTTTAAAATAGAAAAGTGGCATAGTATATATACTATATGGGTCATTACAGGAAGCTTTGAAGACAGCTACAGAGGCCATGATTTTCTTGGAACCCACTTTCAAAGTTTGGTCAGGGAGGGAAAGGCTCATGGATAAATTGAAAACCGCTATGTTATATAGTGATGACTTCCCAAATAAGATAACAGATACCATGGAAATGATTAGTGAGTTGAATGAAACTTTTTCCTTTTTCAATGGAAAATCTGATTTGATAGATAACAAGCTGCAGCTATTTGGTGATAAGTGCCCCTCCCTGATCCCAAAAATTTATGATGAAGCAGGTGTTTTAAAAACACAATCAGATTGGATAGCTAGCTTTGATGGCATACTCAAAAATGAATATTTGAAGAAAATCTTAGAAAAGGATATAAATGCTGAGTAATACAATGAATTAATTGATAACCTCTTCAAGATTGAGAGAGATATGGCCAAGTTTGTTTTTGAGGCCAGAACCGCCATTGATGCCAGGTGGATAGAAGCTGTTGCAAGATTGGAGAAGGAAAAGACCTTTGATTGGCCCACCATCAAAGAGGTGAATAGGTGGGAGGCAAAGCTGAAAGAATGAGGAGGATATTGTCCACAACAACAACAAACCTTATTTAGACTTCACCAACAGTTGCCACCCGTGTTCTGTTGCAAATTTTTGTTTTATGTCAGTTGCAAAGTTGTTGCAAAAGATTTTATAAATCTTTCCCAATAAGTCCATAGCTTGTTGCATCATTAGTTATAAAAGGATTCCAAGACTACTAGGAAAATGATAGCCATTTTTATTTTGAGAATGCAATTATAATTGTATAAATTCTGGTTCAAAACCAATCCAATAGGGGTTTTTTGAAAATTACTGTTGAATGTAGCAAGCAACTTTGATTATGAATAGAAATGAAATCCATTAATAGTTTCTAAAGCACATAATGAGTATTATGTCTTCATTTTGGTGTTTTGAATTTTATTTAAATTGAATATTCAAGGAATGTCCAATTTATACATCTGTCAGGTAGACTATGAAATAGTTTTACAGTTCTTTCAAGGAAAGACTAGAATTGCCTTAGGAATATTTCATTAAGATTCAGGGTATACAATGAATTTGATGAATTAATTTTTTATGTGTGTCAAGATAGATATATAAGGTATATCTATGTTTGTGTTAGATGTTGTAGTTGTTTTAAGTTCATGTTCATGGTCAAGCTGGTTAAAATTATTCATAAGTAACTCCATGCCCTAAGATTAAGCACTGGTTTGTGTCCATTCAAAATAGGTGACTATCACTTTTAAAATTGATCTTTACCTTTATATGTTGATCTATTTCAATAAATATTATAGTGATCAACTCCTGTAATTCCATCTATATTCTACTGGAATAATTTAGTGATTTGATTATTTTGAGTTAGAAGGGTAATCCCACCTAAGTTAATGGAGCTCAAAGCGTAGGAGGTTTAAAAACCTTGTTTCTGTCATTTCTATATCTTGCATGGTCATTTCCTAGGATAAAAAGAGCAAGCTCTCTGAGAGTATTTTCATATCAGCAAGAAAAGGAATGAATAGAAAATGGTGACTCTATTGGGGAATTTTATCAAGTAATGTGTGAAAGGTTAGTCTGATGATAACATTCCATAATATAGATTCCTTGAAATCCATTTTTTTAAATCACAAGTTGTGTATTGCACTTTAATTGAATCATATCCTAAAATATCAATGTTAAGGTGAATTTTCTTTACTTTATTCCCAAGGTTTTTGGGTGGCGACTCTGAGTTATTGGTTATAGTGTTTCCAAGGGCAATACTATTAGATCAAGTGTGTGAAATTTAATTTTGGACACAATGAGGAATACAAAAGAAAACACAAAAAATCACTCTCAGGCAACATCAGAGAGTGATATTTCTAAAAATTCTAGAAGAAACCATTCTAGGAAAGGGGAATCTTATAACAATACTTCTTGGAAGCCCAGATCTGTAGGCCCCAGTCAGTCCTTAGGTACTATTCCTGAGAAAGAAATAAGTGAACCCATGAATCCTAAGTCTGACACTAATGGTTACTTTCATGATATATTTAACCCTAGGCCAAAAAATATATATCAAGAAAAGGGTGAGACATCTTCATATTTCAAGGCTATCCCTTATGAACATGTTGAGAACCAGAAGGAAGACAACCTAATGAATATCTATGATTCTTCTAGTTCTAATATTGAGGGAGTCCTCATAGATAATGACCTTTTGAAGAGGGAATTAGATGAACTCTTTCTTATCAAGAAAAAAAATGATGAGGCTATAGAGGAGAAAATTATAAATGCAATCACTGAAAGGGAAAATTTGAAGAAATGGGTTTCCCAATTAAAACTGGCAGCTCAGGGTGCTAATGAAGGATTTCATGGCTTGAATAAAGAACTCTTTGGAGATGTAGACACACTGAGAAAAGAATACCAAGAAAGAGAACACTTACTTAAGAAAAATGATCCCAAAGATACAGGCCCTGTGGTGAGGCAAGTCATCAATTATGAAAATCAAAAACCCCCTAAGTCTTTGACCCTCACACCAAATATATCAACAGTTAAAGTCACACAAACTCAAAGGGCATGGAAAACAAAAGCTCACAGGAATTAAATTCTCTGAACCTAAGACTGAACAATATATATCTCAAGATGTGTTTTCACTAGATATGGAATTAGAAAGGGCGAGAAAAGCCAAAGATGATATTGCAAAATAGTTGGAAAGGGCAGAGCTAGAAGCTATTGCTGTAGAGATGAAAAGAAGAATTGCCTTTTTGAGTCCCATAACTAGCTCTAATGATATTATTGCAACTAATCAGATTATGCATGTGTTTAATTCTAATGTTCAAGCCAATAATGCCAACACAAGTACCCAGACATATGGTGTGTCTCAAGGAGTTGCATCACAGTCAGGGGTAAGTGGACTCAATAGAAATATTTCCCACCAAAATATAGGTATTAACCAAAGCATTGGTAATATTGGATAGAATGCTGGCCAAAATATGGGCACTAATTTTCAAACAAGACCTACTCATTTGGAGAGATATAGGTAATTGTTTTTTGATGGTATCCCTAGCCAACCAAACCCTATTCCTAATGAGGTCAAAGATAAGATTTCCAAATTCAGCGGGAATAATGTTGTAACTAGTGAAGAACACCTAAAAGTATTTTCAGATACAATGAATGATTATGAGATTGGAGATGAGGATGCTGTGATGAAATTATTTGTGCAATCTTTAACTGAGGATGCAAGAGACTGGTACCAGGGTTTTCCTAATCATAGTATCTATTCTTGGGATGAATTTGTTGGAAGTTTCAAAGAACAGTATGGTGATAAGATAAATTCTGGTTTTATGTTGAATGAATTCAACAGTTTGAAGAAATTCAATAATGAAGGCATTGTTGAATTCAATGTGATATTTCAAAAGGCTATGTATAAGTTGTTCCAAGTATTGAGACTTGATGAAAATGTATGTGTCACCACCTATTGTAATGATTTGGATGGAAAAACTACTTACCTTCTTAGAGATAAGGATCCTCAAACTATGAGAGCTGCATATAAATTGGCCATAAACATAGAAAGCAACAACATAGCTTCTGGAAAGCTTGGTAAACGGGATGACAGTAGACTTTGGAAAGAGTCAAAAACACAATCAAATAAAAATTCCAAGGAAGAATATAAGATGGATGCATTGCTAACTGTGGTAAAAGATCTTGCTGCCAAGGTAGAAAAGAATGAAAAGGGATTTCACAATAATAGGCCACAATACCAAAGACAAGATAAACCTTATAGACTTCAAGATTTCCCTTATAAAACTCAGTGGAAGGATGGGAAACCTGTGTAAGAAGAGTATAATGATCCTAAGAACAAGGATATCCCTGATCTATTAAAAAAAAATAGTGCCCATAATGTGGAAAATACTCCTTGGTGCATGGCATGTAATATGCCTCATTCCCCATATCAATGTGCAGTAGCTCAGGGCTTGGTGGATCAATGTGAAAATATTGGAGCACAAGAAAGTCAAGGTGAGAAGAAACTTGCTATAAATATGTCTGCACTTACTATTGAAGATGACAATGGTAATTTAGAAGAAGAGTTAGAAGAAGATATTCCAATCACAATAAACAATACAAGTAGTTAGAGCACTTTCAACTTGGGATGCCTAATGATGAAGAGATAATATTTTTAACCATTGCTGTTGTGACACAAGAAAGAAGTTCATATCAGCTCAGGAATAGAAAATTTGATCAAAATGGGAAACAACTTGATTCACCTGTCATTACAGAAGTCACAAATGAAGGAGCTACACAAGATGAACTCAAAGATGCCTTAGTTAAAGAAGACAGAGTTACTCCTACTCATGACCAAAAACAAGATAGTTAAAAGAGAGTAAAGGTAAAACATCTTCTGACAATGTCATGAGTTTCCCAACTTTTAACATGAAGCAAGCCTTACCTCAGATGAAATTCTTTGTTCCTTTACTTGAGATGTTTAAAATTAAAGAACACCGAGAAGAAGCCTTTTCATTATTATTTGATTTTTCTGGTATACATGATAGTACTATTTTGAATGATGAACTAAAAGGTGAGCAAGAAGAAAAAGATGGAATCCCAATCTGTTTGGGAAATATAGTTGTCCAAGAGCCAGATCAGATTGATCCTTTTTATGTTACACTGCTCACAAACAATATGTTGCTAAACAATTGTATGATGGATTCAGGAGCTACTGCTAATGTGATGGCCTACACTATTATGAAATAATTGGGTTTAGAGGTGGATACTACTTGTGGTAAATTTTATGTCATGGACAATAGGGAAGTACCTGTAGTAGGAACTTTGCAAGGGTTAGAGATAAAACTTGATGCATACCCTGAGGTCACTTTTAAAATAGATGTTGTGGTTGTGGATTCACCACCCCATTATGGCATGCTCTTATCAAGACAATGTGTTGCAGCCATTGGAGGACATGTACAATTGGATTTGTCTTTTGCTACCATTTTTGTAAATGGGAAAGAAGCAAAACTATTGAGGGAGCCCAGATCTCCTGTTTATGTTGAGAAGGTTCAACCAAGCATGTTGAATTGCTTTGTGGATGTAGATATAAAGAATTTCAAGGTGGAAAAGATTCAACCACAATTGAAAAAGACAGATCCCATAGTGGAAGAAATAGAATCGTAATAGCTTGGACTATGACAGATGTACTTTGATGGAACATTCTCTAGAGAAGGGTCAGGAGCAGGTATGCTATTTGTTTCTCCATCAGGTATTACTTTCAAATACTCATTTTTGTTGTCATTTCAATGTACAAACAATACAACTGAGTATGAGGCATTGTTACTGGGATTAGCAATAGCAATCAAGCATGGTATTAAGTTATTGAGAGTTTTTGGTGATTCAGAGCTAGCTATTTCCCAAATTAGATCAAGATATGCTTCTAACAATGATAGGTTGAAACAATAAAAGCATGTTGTATGGGATAGCATTGAGTTTTTTGATGCATTTTCCATTGAGTGAATAGAGAGATCTAAGAATATCATGGTAGATTTTTTGGCCAATGTAGCTCTGAAAAATGATGATCTAACGCTGGCAGGGATATCTATTATGGAAACTAAAACTAGGCCTTCCATTCCTAATAATGTATATAATTGGAAAGTTTTTGAGAGTGATAAGGATATCCTCAATTTCATTCAATGTGTGGATGATTATGATGGTCAAGTCATTGATTTTAATAATCTGATAGAGATAATTGATGGAAAGGAAACTATTTTTGGCAATGAAATTCTGCAGTTGCAGACAAATGAAATCCCTAAAGGATTGACTCAATTAGAGGGATTGTTTACTGATAATGACAGTCATATGTGCCAAAAGTCTACTGCCAAGTTGGATGATTTTGAGGAGGTAAACCTGGGATCAGATTGTGGTCCTATAATTGTGTATATTGGAAAGAAGCTAGCTCCTCACGTGAGGACTAATTTGATTAGCCTACTAAAAAGATTCAAACATGTTTTTTCTTGGTCTTATGAAGACCTTAAGGATTATAGGGAAGATTTATTTCAACATGAAATTCCATTAAAAGAAGATATTAAGCCTTTTAGACAAAAAAAGGCCAATCAATCCTTTGCTAGCCCCCAAAATGCAGCAAGAATTGGCAAAGCTCAGAGAAGATGGCATCATAAAACCAATCAGGCATTCTTCTTGGGTGTCTAATTTGGTCCCTGTCAGAAATAAAAATGGAGATATCAGGCTACTTGTTGATTTTAGGAATCTTAATGTAGCCTCATTAAAAGATAATTATTCCTTTCCAAACATGGAGGCAATGTTGCAAAGAGTAACTGGTTGTGGTCTTTTATCTATGATGGATGGTTTTTCTGGTTATAATCAGGTGTCGGCTCAAGAATCTGAACAATTCAAGACAAATTTTACTACCCCATGGGGTATGTATGTTTATGTGAGAATGTCATTTGGCCTGATGAATGCAGGGGCTACTTTCCAGAGAGCCATGGATGTGGCTTTTAAGGAATTTATAAATATAATTACGGTAGTGTATCAAGATGACTTAACTGCATATTCCCAAAAGGTTGATGATCATTATAAGCATTTAGAAAATATTTTTACCAAAGCCTTGGAGTATGGGATTTCTTTAAATCCAAAGAAGTGTCACATTGCTGTTACTGAAGGTAAATTATTGGGACATATAGTGTCCAAAGAAGGTGTCAGGATTGATCCTGAAAGAGTGGAAGCCATTAACAAGGTGTTGCCACCAAAAAATATTAAGGGAGTTCAATCTTTCCTTGGGAAAGTAAATTTTGTGAGGAGATTTATTGCAAAATTTTCTGAAATAGTAAAACCCATTGTTAAATTGTTGAAGAAGAATACAAAATTTGAATGGGATAAGGATGCATAGGCAGCCTTTAATGAGATAAAGATGGCAATTCAACAGGCTCCTGTATTAAGATCTCCAGATTATGAGAAGCCTTTCTCCATGTTTTCTTTTGCTTCATTTCATACAATTGGTGCAGTCCTTTTGCAGAAAGATGATGAGGGTTTCTATCATCCCATAGCATTTTTTAGTAAATCTCTGCAAGAAGAAAAACTTAACTATGAGATAATGGAGAAACAAGCATATGCACTGGTCAAGGCAATCAAGGTTTTTAGACCTTATCTTGTTTGTGAAAAAATAATTGCTTATGTGCCACATGCCATAGTGAAGGACATATTATCTCAATCTGAAGTTACTAGGAAGAGGTGCAGATGGATTAACAGGATCTAAGAGTTCAATTTGGAAATTTAGGTTACCAAAATGGTAAGGGGTTTGGGTTTGCCCAAGTTGATGACTGATACAAACATGGAGTTAGCCCAAATGAATGATGTACAAAAAATAAACATGAATTTTACTAGCATAGAATTGCAGCCCTGGTATACTGATATTGTGTGTAGACACCCTAAAATGGACAGGCTTGCGACTTTACATTAAAAACACTAATTTTCATCTATTAATTAATGGTTTCTTAATCATTAATTAATCATATATTTTCTTGTAAATTCATTTCCCAAATCATCAAATCCAATCCTCAAAATTAATTAAATAATTAAATTTATTTAATTAAATAGCTTTAATTGATTAATTATCATTAAATTAATTAATTAAACTCAATTTCCTATAGT
>MU228094.1:2952521-2971714 GCA_018584345.1 Thuja plicata
TGTACCTCGTACAAAGCTTTCTGGGATTCCATGGAAGTGAGACATCATAGTAATGTTCCATCGAGACTTCATCTGTATAGAGTAGTTGAGAGGATAGTATACCTAGAGGCTTGGCGGATGAGGGCTTCTCTCTGGTTTCTAGACAAGTTTGGGGGTAAGACATTGTTTTGGATATAGCTATAGACATCTTGGTACCATGGGGATTCAGGACCAACAAGGACACACGTTGATTCTGTGATAGATGCCTGATGTGATGGTACCAAGAGTTTCTCCACTAGAAATTGGAATTTGGTACCGTTACCTGGCATATCAATCAGTGATGCTATGGTAGCCATCGCATCTGCCGCTTTGTTTTGTGCTCTTGGGACTTGCTCAAAGAGAATATAATGAGACTTGGTGTGAATTTGTTCCATCTGTGCTCTATAAGGTATGAGCTTCTCATCTTTGGTCATGTAATCATTGTTAACTTGGCTAATGACCAACTACGAATCACCAAAGACTTTCAGGTTCTTGATTCTCCATTGAATGGTTATCTTTAGACTGATGACCAATGCTTCATATTTTGCTATTTTGTTGGTGCATTGGAAGTTAAGTCTGAAGGACTTCAGAATTGTATCATGATCTAGGGTGATAAGAATTATCCCTGCCCCCACTCCATGGTTTGTACACGATCCATCAAAGTAAAGTTTTCATACCTCGATCGCCGGTTGTAGTGTCATTATAGATTCGTTAGGGAAATCAGAGATAATAGGCTGGTGGTCTTGAATTAGTGCCTCTGCTAGTTGATCGGCAATCACTTGTCCCTTGATAGCCTTTCTGTCTACATACTCAATGTCGAACTCACTTAAGATCATTACCCACTTGGCCAGTCATCCAGTGAGCACTGCTTTGCTTAATAGGTACTTGAGAGGATCAATATGTGCAACCAATTTTGTTTGTTGACTCAACATGTAGTGTCTTAGCTTTTGGGAAGCAAACACAACTGCCAGGCATGACTTCTCAATTGGCATATAGTTTAGCTCATATCCAACCAAATTCTTGCTTAGACAGTAGACGGCCCTCTCCTTTCCTGCATCATCATGTTGCACCAAAAGGACCCCTAACATTGATTCCGTCGCTGAGATATATAGAAGCAATGGTCTACCTTGTACTGGTGGTACCAATATAGGAGACTTAAGAAGGTAGTCTTTGAATATCTGAAATTCCTATTCACATTGCTCTGTCCATATGAACTTGATGTATTTATGCAATAGATGTTGGAATGGGTGGCACTTGTCTGCCAGTTGAGCTATGAAGTGTCTTATCGATTGGAGCCTTCCTTGTAACCCTCTTAGTTGTCTCAGGTTCAATGGTGGAGGCATGTCCAATATTGCCTTGACCTTTGCTGGATCCACTTCAATTCCTCTGTGTGATACTATGAACCCTAGTAATTTTCCCGCTGTGACACCGAATGCACACTTTTTTGGATTTAGGCAAACTTTGAATTCCACCATTCTATCAAAGATGGGTCCCAAAACCTGTAGATGATCCTTTTGAAGTATGGACTTTTCTAGTATGTCATCCACATAATCTTCCATTGTCTTGTGGATGAGATCATAAAATATGGTTGTCATTGCCCTCTGATATGTTTCTCCAACGTTCTTTAGACCAAATGGCATGACATTCCAACAATATGTTTCCCAAGGACATGTGAAAGCCATTTTGTGTTGGTCCTCTAGTGCTATCCTTATTTGGTTGTAACTTGAGAAGCCATCCATAAGTGATAGAATTTCATGCCCTGCAGTTAGGTCCACTATCATATCAATGTTTGGTAAAGGAAAGTCATCTTTGGGACATGCTATGTTGAGATCCTGGAGTTCTATGCAAATTTGTATTTGACCACTGTGATTCATAACTGGTACTAGATTAGATATCCAATCTGCATATAGTATAGGTCTGATGAATTTAGTGTCCAGGAGCTTTTTCAATTTTGCCTTGACTAGCAATGCAACGTGAGGGTGCATCTTTCTTAGCTTCTATTTGACAGGTTTGGAATTTGGTAGCAATGGGAGATGGTGTAGCACCAACTCAGGATCTAAACCTGGCATGTCCGAGTAAGACCATGCAAAATTGATCATTCTTGCCTTGAAGAAACTGATGAACTATTCTCTCTCCTCAAGGGTGAGAGATCTCGCCAAGTAGATTTTCTTTGGGTTCTTGTCATCCCCCAAGTTGATTTCTTCTGTCTCTTCAGCTAGTAGTGCTGATTTCTCCTTTTTTAAGGGGAGGAGTTCTCTCTTTCCATCTTCTACCGCCTCAGAGAGGTTTTCACTAGAAGATACATCTTCTTTTATCTTTTTACTCTTTTGTTCTTTTTTCTTTTGTGGACTAGAAAGAGGAGCTTCCTCCCCGAAATATGCTACTCTGTCTAGGTTAATGGAGAATCATGCCTTGTGATCTCCTGACGGAATGCCTTCTCTCAGTCCCATGAAATGGGCTATCGCTTCGTCATTCTCAAAGACATCAAGATCAGGTGGCCCTTGTTGATCCCACTCTATAAGTTCAGGGTGTACAAGACAGACACTTTCACTAATGTTTGGCTTTGGTTGACTGAAAGGTACTACTGATATGGTGGCTACAAAATTGGACTGTGATGAGGATGCACCACTTGAGGTCTAATGAATGACATTTTTGTCTATACAGGGCTATTCGGTAATAGTCAGTTGTTCAAATAGGTTTGCTAGAATTATGATAATGTCGACTCGAGGGGAAAATAAGGGATTGACAGTTCAGAATCATGGAGGGATCTCCACTCATACTCATGGAGTCTATCTTAATGGAATGTTTGTCTGATGTCTCACTTCCTTGGTTATCGTCGATTGCTATGTGTAGGTTTTTTTGGGATTGTGTGGTTCCCTCTTTGGTGGGAAACAACTGCGCTAATATGTTTCTTATTAGGACATAGTCAGTGTTGTGCCCCTAGTGCATCTCTGCTACTTGCTCTTGATTGACTTGAATGTCTTGGATCACCAGACTAGTGCTTTGTTGTCCATAGCCCAAACCTCTAGTGTTTCTTTGGGTTGGTGGGAGAGGCAATTCATATATGCCCTGTTGCCTTGCCCCCAATATGGTTGTACCATTGTACCCAAATCTTTGTATCATTGTGTAACTGTTACCATAGTTTGCCAAAGGTAGTGGTGGTCGGATTGTCTCAGGGGAGTCTTAGTATAACCAGGTATTGATGTCTTGCTCAAAAGGATTCTCTTCTGCAATGTCTCCCCATCGAACAAAGGTTGTGGGTGGACATCTAAATAAAACTGGCTATGGAGTTTCTGTTGCAATAAGAGGTTGTGGCATACCATGAGTTCTTGGGCTTTGAGGCATGTGCATGATGGTAAAAGCCTCTTCATATCTATATTCACCACATCCCTTATCCGTGATGGATATATTGCCTGCTTTCTCTGTGACATCTTTAAGATTTGAATTTGAAGGGTAGGAGATACTTGCATCCTGGTTAATGACTATCTTTCCCGCTTCTTGTGTGACATCTTTGGGATTTGAATCTGAAGAGGATGGGATGCTTGCATCTTGATTTGACGGTACCTGGTTATCAGTGCTGATTTGGACCGCATTACAATATTGGAAGGGATTGGGATCTCCCTCTATGATTATTTCCTCCCCTTGGTGAGGGAACTTGATGCATTGATGGTATGTCAAAGGTACAGCTTGCATTTTATGTATCCAAGGTCTCCCTAGTAACATGTTGTATCCCAACTCAAGGTCTAAGATTTGGAAGGGTGTGTTTTTGACCACAGGTCCAATGCGAATAGGTAGAATGATAATACCCTTAGAGGACCTTTCCTCTTCATCATAGGCTCTGATATTTATCCTTCTTGTGACATCAATGCTAGATTCAGAATAGCCCAGTTGCTTGATTAACTTTAGAGTATAAATGTTTAACCCAGCTCCAACATCAACAAGGACCCTACGGACATCACTTTTGTGGATTTGGACAAGTAAGTGTAGAGGATCATTATGCAAGGGTTTATGCAGTGGCACATCATGATCTATGAAAGTGGCATGGTTTTTAGCCGCTATATGGTTGACCATATTTTGGAATTTTTCTGTTGTTATGTCCCTTGGGATAGCTATATTTTGAAGTGCTTGGTCAAGTGCCAGTTTATGCTATGGAGATATGCGCAAGAGGTCAAACATGGAGATCTGAGTAGGTGTGCACTTTAGTTGGTCCACTATGCTTGTTTGTGGATCTGAGTTTGCCGTAGGATTGGCTATTGTACTAGTTGAGGATGGTACTCCTTGCAAGATGACTCTAGCATGACGCGTAGTTATAGCGCAATTGTTACCTTGGTCCCTGACAGTGATTGTGGCCACATGGTCATTTGAAGGATTTAGGAAATTTATGACATTATCACTATTGGCATATGTATAGTTAAATTTATTGGTTTGTCCACTAGACCCAGAGGCTTTTCCCTTGTTGTGATCATGGAAGGTATCATTGAAAATGGTGTGATTAGTTGTGCCTTTAGTTTGAGTATTCATCACATCAATGATCCCTGTGTCAATCAAATCTTGAATAGCATGCTTCAATCGGTAGTAGTTGGCTATTTTGTGCCCCTTGACCCAATGAAACTCATAGAAGTCTTTGTCATTATACCACCTTGGTTTGTTTTTCTCTTGTTCAAAGTCTCTAATTTCTGGGAGAGTGATAGTGTTTGATTGTATCAACTTGCGTAAAACTGACTCTATCGGCTCTCCCAATGGTGTGAAATCTCGTTGTTGGAATTGAAACAATGGTTTGCGTTGATTTTGTTGATGAATGTTTGACACAGTGACTGCTTGTATAGGGGGAGGTTGGTTTTGAGTGTATGCCTGTTGAGTGGGCCCTATGGGGTTTTGGTTTTCCACAGGTGCGCCTTGCAGTGACACCTTGGGTTGCGTGTAGTTGACTATCTTGACATCAATGACACCATCACTAGTGACATTTTTTTTCTTGTTCCACCACTTAGCTTTTTCTGTTGCATTTTTATTTGTGTTCATTTGTGTGGGATCTGTAAGGATTCCTCATTTGACCAAGTTCTTCTCACAATGAACTCCTCTTTCGATGAGTTGTGTGAAGTTCGGAGCTAATTGTAACTCTGTTATGAATGACATGTCTGGGATCAGATTGTCAACAAACATGACTATTAAGTCTTTTTTGGGCACATCATATGTTATAGGGTTTGTCGTGTTCCTCCATCTCTATAGGAGTTTCACAAAAGACTCTCCATCTTTCTGTTTAATGTCGCAAAGGTCCTTGATGTTGACCTTGCGCTTGATGTTATGATGGAAGTGAGCTATGAACGTTTCAGCCAATTCTCCCCAAGACTAAATCCCATGAGGTAGATGTGAGAACCATTCCATTGCTGGTTTGGCTAAACCTTGTGGGAACAGTCGCATTAGATATGTCTCATCATGAGCAACTTCGACGCAACTAGCAAAGAACTCTCAGATATGCTCAATAGGGTTGGTACTGCCCCTGTATTTGTCAAATTTTGGCACCGAGAAGTCGTTTGGGAATGGAGACATTTGAATAGAATGGTCAAAGGGGTATGGGTATAAGTCCTCTATGGTATAGGATTTAGTTTGCCCCTGATTTTGTATATCCATCATTTGGGTTTGAAGGGTTTGCATTTGTTGCATTAGCATGTCCATTTGATATTGAGGCTGATGCGTGTGGACATTCCTTTGTGTCATGGTGGGTATGAGGATGCGCCTCTGTGTCCCTTGAGTGGGAACATAGGATTTCATCCTAGGGACTTGATATTGAATCCCCACCGAGTGATTTATAACTGGAGGGACAAGAGTAGTCCATGGTGGGTTTTGATGTGTTTGTTGTTGTGACTGAAACTGGGGTTGATAATACTGGGATAGATATTGTTGCTGTTGAGGTTGGGTTTGAAACTGGGGTTGCTATTGCTGAGGTTGGATATGAGGCAACTGAAGCTAGGGTTACTATTGCGGAGGTTGCATTTGAGGCAACTGAAGCTGGGGTTGTTGTTGCGGAGGTTGGAACTGAGGAAAATGAAGCTAGGGTTTCTGTTGCGGGGGTTGGATATGAGGCAACTGAAGCTGTGGTTGCTGTTGCAGAGGTTGGATGGGTGTCAAAATGGGAAAAGATGTAGCTTTGGGTAGGCCTTTACTATAAATAGGTCCTGTAGAGATGGTTCCTTGTGGGCATGATGTGTTGATCCCAAGACTAGTGTGAATGGATTGCAGCAACGACATAGTTTCAGAATAGTTGGTGTTTGGTGGGATGGAAGGCATAGCATGAGATCTTGATTGTGCTAGCCATGAGATTAAGGGTGGAGGCATACTTGTGACCATGGGTGCACTTGGTTGCGAACTTGTCATGCCTTGAGTAGATGATGTGCTGGCATGGGTTGGGTCATTGGTTTAATTGGATACAGTTTATGTCGATGTGGGTAAAGCCAATGGTGGAAAGATCTATGACATAATAGGTAGTATTTGAAAAGTGTGAGTAGTGTTTTGACCTGTGAGAGGGTTTTCAGGCCATATAGTTGATACACTAAATTCAGCGGGGAGTTTGACTCCCTTCTTTATTAGCATGGCCAGGTAAAGTTCAGGTTCCTCTCTACAACAACGTCAACTACTTTGGTGGAGTAGGCATCTTATCCCACATCTTCAAGTTCTTCTTCGGTGATATCCTGGAAAAAGGCTGCCCCACGGGGCTGTTCAATGAATAGGGCAGAACTGGTGTTCATGAAAGGATCGTTCTCTTGCTCTATTTCCCAAGCAGGGAAACGGTTGATATATGACTCATCAGGTTGAGCTCTAGCCTTAGACCTTGTGTAAGGTCCTCCATGAGATGTTTGAGACATAGTGCGGTCCAGGTTTTGTAACTAAAACAAGTGATATAAAGCAAACAAAGAAGAGGATCCTATCTAAGAAAAGTCCGAGTTATGTTTTGGGCAAAGGTAATTCTAAGGACAGATTTTGATATAACTTCATCTCAAAGTGGTGATGATAAAAGATAAGATTTCTGACCTTTGTCTTGGACAAAGTTGATTTGATAAAGATGATGATGTTTGATATGATGAGATCAAGGTATTTCGAGTCTGGGCTTTTGAACTAACAATGTTTTAAATAATAATCGTGCTTTATAGAGAAAGAATAATCTTCAATGTTTAGAGATTCACACAATGTTCTTCATGTTTTCCTGGGATAGACACTAGTTTTGGACACCAAATGAAGAATTCTTTCAAGGTTTTAGGTCAGAACAGGAATATAGTATATATGGTCAAATATGGTACAATTTCACTGATTGCGGTAAAATAAATGGTCAATTATGGTAGTTTATCACACACAAGGCATCTGATTTGCAAGATAGTTGACGTTGACAACCCTGGACTTTAACATGTTTGACTCGTTTTGACAGTTTGGATGTTTTGTTTTGCGTTTTCAACAACTGATCAAAGGAACAAGCACAATAGACACTGTGTTTTGAAGAATGAAGACTGAAATTATGTATGTTCTATAAATTTTTCAAGTTGCAAGGTTATCACGAGGTCTCAACAATGAATAGTCAGATTAATCTAGGTCAATGGCTTCATAATACAATGTTATAGGCCCAATGCTTGAATGTATGTTAGCTCACATAGCAATTGTCATGCTACTAGGACACGAAGGTCCACGACGTAGGTGCCCGTGTTTTTTCTGTTTCCAGGTATTGTTGTCGTGGAGTGAAGATCTCTTTCACTACACAAATACCGTGGGACACATATGTTGGGAATCTTGGGGGAAATTTTGCAACCCCTTGCACTATAATAAGGTATCTGTTCGGAGGTAAAATGCATTGGCCTCTATTTAAACAAGGTTGTAGTAAGGGTCCGTGGTGTCTCTCCAATCAATTTGTACATGCATGACTCGCTTAAGAGCCTAGGTTATCACGCTGGCTCCTTAGGGATATTCACCCGATCTAGACTATCATCAACATGCCTCGCCTGAGCTAGGCTGGATAAGATGGAACTTTGGTTCATGCCTTGTTTATATACCGATCGGAAGGATTACCAGTTTAAGGTCATTCTTCGATGAAGAAGCGCATTCCCCGGATAGGCCTTTCTAAAAAAGTATAAAGGTTTGTAATCTAACAATTTGTGCAAGTGCACCCAAAACTCAAGACACGAGGTAAATCGATTAAGCTCCAAATTTTGAAATGTGAACTAAGCTACACCACCATACAAGCACGAATGTTCAATTTTAAGCCCAAAAGTAGGTGTTGATTGCTTGTCCAATTTTAAAGCACCAAATTGAGAGATTCTTTGCCTTTGTTCAGTTTTAATCCTCACGTCAATTTTAAGCCCAAATCTAAAATATGAGGTGTGATATGTTTTGCAAGCACTGTTCTTTTTAAAACCCACATCGACAAATGAATTCCTTTTAGTTTTGTGTTGTTTAAACAGGTTAGTACCAAAAAGGATTATTTGCAAAATAAGGATATAAGTAACTTTGAAATAATGAATGATGCTTACCAAACTTACCCTTCTTTATCCTTGGTGACTTTGATCCAATCCTACATAGAAACCAAAAAAGAATATCAATTTAGAAACAAATAGGCAGAAGATTTGGATTTGATGTTTGCAATATTTCCTACGATTGCGGAAATCTTCTTGCAACTACGGTAATGTTCTGTCGATTGCGGTAAATAACTGGAAACTACGGCAAAATGCTATCGATTGCGGTAAATAACTGGCAACTACGGTAAAATGCTACCGATTGCGGCATGGATCGGGCGATTGCGGAAAAATACCAGAAGATAGAAGATAAGAAATGGATAGAATAACTGTGAAAGCCCGCAATCAATTGCGGTATTAAACTAGTCGATTGTGGCACAGTATAGACGATTGCGATAAAATACCAGCAATTGTGAAATAGTACAAATGTCAAAAAAAAGTGTGATTTTTAAATTTACGACCATACGACCATGGTTGATCAATCCGTTTCTTCATCTGCAAGAGATATTTGGGTTGTTTGTTTCACGTCGGGTTCACCAAAATGTACGCCTCTCTCTCTGATTACCACAGCTTTCCAAAGGTGAGGGTTAGTAGCAAAGGTTTCACAAATGAATGCAAATCAAGTATATAATGAATTCTAAATGAATAACAGAAATGTGAGCAATAAAATGTACAAGCAAGAGAAAGGAAGATAAATAAATGCAAACCCCACGATGCTTGAAGCTTCTATTGTTTCTCTCTACTCCTTCCAAAATATTGTTCTTGATGCTCAGTATTGGCGGGGCAGCGTCTATGACTTGAGAAGCGTCAATAATTTGATAATTGAAATGTATGTGCGTGGTCGCAATATGGCTTGAATGCTAGAACCAAACAGATGGAGTAATCGCGCACAAGAGCTTGAAATCCTAGACCCTTCAAATGGTTATGAAGGGTTTATTATGTAGGAATTGGTGATGATATGAACGGTTGAGATCAATCCCAGAGATGGGGAGATGAATGGTTGAGATCAAAAGGAACAAGAGAGGTCCTCAGTAAACTCCACCACTTTGTTTGGTAAAAAGGATATAGAGTTTGGTTAACTAAAGAGCTAATTATGAGTTTCCTTTTTGAACTGAAGAGGTGGGTGAAGTTACCCATGTGGACTAGAGAGATGGGTGGAGTAACCCATGTGATCTAATTGGAGTTATCTCTTTGAAGGTAAATAAATATTTAATTCATTTATTTAATAATTGTTTTCAACATGTGAGATAATTGAATTCTTTTTTATTAAGAATTGTTTTATTTGATGAAATTAAATTAATTTAATTGGAATTAATTCAATTGGAAGAATTTAATTAGTAAGTTTAAATATTTGGTTTTAAACTATAGGAAATTGAGTTTAATTAATTAATGAATGATAATTAATCAATTAAAGCTAATTAATTAAATAAAATTAATTATTTAATTAATTTTGGGAATTAGATTACATGATTTGGGGAATGAATTTAGAAGAAAATAGATGATTAGTTAATGATTAAAAAAATATTAATTAATAGATGAAAATTAGTGTTTTTAATGTAAAGTCGCAAGCCTGTCCATTTTAGGGTGTCTACAATGTCATCCATAAATTTTCACCTTTGTTGGAAAGAGGAGAAAGTTCTAACACTACCCATAACACCAATTTTGTCACAAAATTGGACGAGATGTTGATGCCTAGGATAATTGATGAATATACTGGCATCTTACTAGGTCTAGAAGAACTTCAAAGGATAAAAGATATGAGTTACAATATGGTAAGAGAAGAAGGATAAAGTTCAAATGATGAGTCGCTAGAGTTAGGTCTACATAAAACTAACAACAACCCTAATAATGATGATTCAACTTTTCCTGATCTAAACATTAAAGAAGCTGACCTAATAGAACATGTCTTGTCAGTTAATATTTTTGACACTGACGCGATGCTTTCCTTAAAATCCTATAAATCATTAACCTTTGTAAACCCTGACCTTATTGATTGGATTGACTCAAACCCTACTCCTATCATGAACTTTCCCAATTACTATACTTTGGCCTATTATCTAAATGCTTGTGAACCCTATCCCTCTTCCACCAATGCAAGGAACGTGAATATGAAAGAGGAGGATATCAACTTTCTTAGTCACAAATTGAAAAATAAAAAGAAACAAAGAACTAATGGTGAAAACCACGTTGTGGCAATATTAGATTCTAAAATAGTAAAAATAAAAGAAGTATCTGATGGTGAAAATCTCTTAGAGGCACCAAAAGATGAGATTCTTGATATCCTCCCTGAAAATTTTCAAGAAAGATCTTCAATACTGATAGAGCCAACACAACCAGTTATTTTGGGCATAGTAGAAGCTCCTCAATTTTTTCATCTAGCACAATCATTATTCGAAGAAGAAAAGACATAGTTTACATAGTACCTCAAAGAGAAAAAAGATCAACTTTGCAAGGTCTTATACGGATATGCCTAGACTATATCCTGAGTTAATAATGCATCATTTATCTATAGCTCCTGGAATTAAACCTGTCAAACAAAAACTAAGAAAGATGCACCCACATGTGGAATTATTGGTAAAAGTAGAGCTGAAAAATCTCTTAAAGGATGGATTCATAAGGGTCATCACTTTTGTGGGATGGATTTGTAATGTAGTACTAGTTTCTAAAATAGATAAGTCTATCAGAATTTGCACAAAGTTTAGGGACTTAAACAAATCTTGTCCTAAAGATGATTTTACATTGCCAAATACTGATATGATTATTGATCTCACAATAGGATATGTGATTTATTCACTCATGGATCGATTCTCATGTTATAACCAAATAAATATTGCTCTTGAAGACCAGGAAAGGATAACATTTACATGTGCATGGGGAATATTTTGCTGGAACGTCATGCCATTTGGGCTAAAGAATGTTGGAGCTACATATCAACGAGCTATGACAAAAATCTTCCATGACATGATACACAAGAACATGGAGGACTATGTGGAAAATACCTTAGCCATGACAAAGATAAGATCGAATCAAAATGAAGACTTGAGGAAGATACTAGATCGGATGGAACAATTTCAATTATGACTCAATCCAAAGAAATGTGCATTTGGAGTCTAATTAGGGAAGCTTTAGGGTTTATTATGTCAGCTAAAGGAATTGACGTGGACCCTGAAAAGGTAAAAGCAATATTGGAAATGTCACCTCCTCATAATATCAGTCAAATGAGGATGCTTCAAGGAAGACTTCAATCCATCAGATGATTCATGTCTCAATTAGTAGATCAAGCACAACCTTTCACAAAGTTGTTACATAAAGGAGTCACTTTCAAATGGGATGAACAATGTGAAAATATTTTCAAAGAATTAAAGGACTATCTGGCTAATCCTCCTATTCTCATGGTGCCTATTCACAGAAAACCATTGCTACTCTATATTTCAGCTACAACTACATTGCTTGGAGTATTGCTAGCCCAAGAGGACAACAACAAGAAGGAAAGAGCGATTTATTATATTAGTAGGACCTTGGTGTCTTATGAGCTCAACTACAGTATCATTGAAAAGGCTTTCTTGATAGTTTTTTTTGCATCATATAAGTTGAGACACTACATGCTTTTGCATACAGTGAAACTTATCACCAAGATTGACCCTCTTAAATACCTCTTGAGTAAAATAGCATTGACATGAAGACTAGAAAAATGGGTCTTGATACTCAGTGAATTTAATATCTATTATGAAGACATAAGGGATATTAAAGGCCAAGTGCTAGCCAATCAACTGGCTGATTCACCATTACAAGATGCAACACCTTTGATTATAGAATTTCCAGATGAGACAATCATGCATTTAACAGAATATCCTTGGAAGATGTATTTTGATGATTCTTCCACACAACAAGGATCTGGAGAAGGGGTACTATTTATCACTCCTCTAGGCTAAAAAAATACCTAAGGCATATAAAATGATGTTTACATGCACCAACAACATCTCATAATATGAAGCACTAGTAAATGGGCTCAAGCTAGCTATTGAATGGAAAATCATAGAGTTACATGTATATGGTGATTCTCAACTCATTGTTAATTAAGTGAATGGCGACTATGAAACAAAAGATGAGTAGTTGATGCCTTACAAACAAATGGTAGAAGAGTTTAAAAATTACTTTGTTTTCATCACATTCCAACAAATTTGAAGAACAAAAAACAGAGTTGCAGATGTTATGGCAACACTAGCATCCATGTTACAACTAGAGGTACACCAATTCCGCTATGACTTCTTGGTGGAAGAATTATCCTTTCCCACATTTGATAAACCTGAATCCAAATTTATTTGTGCCTTAAATGCCCAAGACCAATCTAGATATGCCAAAATAAATTCTTATCTTACAAATCAAACCTTACCTAATGTCTTGTCCCAAAATGAAAAATGAGCTTTAATTAGGACATCATCATGTTATGTTCTCATTACTACTAACTTATATATAAGAGGTCTTGACGGAACGATACTTAGGTGTTTAGAACAAGAAGAGTCTGAATGTGCATTAAAAGAGGTCCATGAAGGTACATGTGGATCACACTCGAATGACTTTTCATTGGCTAAGAAACTTTTAAGAGTTGGATACTATTGGCCTACAATGGAAAAAGATGCAGTGCAATTTTCTAAAACATGTCACAAATGTCAAACACATGGATACCTTAACCATGCTCCAGCTAGATAACTCATATCATTCATAACACATTGGCCACTCCAGCAATGGGCCTTTGAACTTATTGGACAGATTTATCCTAATTCTTCAAGTGGACATAAATACAATATCATGGCCATTGAGTATTTCACAAAGTGGGTCGAAGCAGTGCTGCTAATCAAAGCCACTGGAAAACAAGTTGTTATGTTCATCTTGAACTACATCATTTGTTGGTATGGGATACCCTCATCTATTGTAACAGACAATGGGGGGTAGTTCAAAAACTAAGATATCATAGACCTTTGTACACAGTTTCACAGCACTCAACAATATTCTTCAAGCTATTATCCTCAAGGTAATGGACAAGTTGAGGCTTCAAACAAGAACATTTTGAAAATCCTACATAGAATTGTGAGTAAGTCTAGGAGAGACTGACATTTGCAATTAAATACAGCACTATGGGATTATAGAACTAGTATCTGAATACCAACAAGAGCCACACCATTTTCTCTAGTCTATGGCGCAGAAGCAGTGCTACCAATTGAAGTAGAAATTCCTTCTTTGTGGGTATCTCTCCAAGGTCTTGTGTAGTGCCTCTATGATTCCATCTTGGGAAGGAGCCATTTGGTAAGCAACCTTCATCCTTTCTAGTAATTTTTTCTTTAAGTAAACCTAAGACAACCTAGACACAAACCTATGAATGAATTATTACCAATTAGAATCTAGTTAGTCATGTATATGGATATATATGTATAATGTGTACAACTTTTAAATGTTAACCTTATACGCATTAAATGAAATATTCAATTAGAAATTGCATTAATATAGATTAATTGATGGAAAAATGATAAAGCTAGGGGCATTAACTTAAACATAAATTATAATAAAAGTGTTCTATGTCACATGAACTCCTTTCGCAAATGAAACTTTATATCGTTTAAATAGGGGGTTTTAATGCATCATACATTTTTGTGAGGTTCCACCTATAAAAGGAATATATATATATATATATATATATATAATTTTGATGCTACTTTAAGATTCTTGGGCATGATGGTATGGAAATCTGATTTATAGCTAGGTAACTCAAGTAAATAGTCTAATTTTAATTTCTCTAAGAATCCTTTATGCTTAAAACTAAATATATAAATAAGAATGCAATGTGGTTGGATGACATCTATTATTACCCTATAATGGTGTCATGTTTAATCTATCGTAGCCATCATGGAATTTTTTAATAGTAAGTATTGTTCTATTAATATAAATTAAGAAGAATTGGGACCTTGGAGATGCATTGAAGCTAGAAAAAATTGAAGTTAGAATTGATGAATAACTATGCTATATCAATATAGAGGGAAGAATTTAATTTAAAATTTTGGGAATAATTTTATTTTAGAATTTTTCCAGGATCATTTTCTTACTATATTAAGGGATTATTATCTATGGTTCTTGACATGTACACTAATATTTGATTATGTCTTTATATTCTTGGTGTTTATATAAAATATAGAGTGAGTGCATTCTTTAGTTTTTCTTAAGTAGGATCATTTTCTTACTATATTAAGGGATTATTATCTATGGTTCTTGACATGTATGCTAATATTTGATTATGTCTTTATATGCTTGGTGTTTATATAAAATATAGAGTGAGTGCATTCTTTAGTTTTTCTCAAGTAGGGTCTTGATAAAATAAAATTTAAAAATATATATACTTATTAGGATTAAGATAATAGTGTAGGACTGAGGGTTAAAAATAGATTCATGCAGTTGGCAAAAACATTCTGCTGAAGTTGGCGAAAACATTTTGCTCAAGTGGCTAAAACAAAGCGTGACCGGGAAGCTAGCGTTTTCAGTGTTTGCAGTGGCGGGAATTTCAATACCTCTGTGGCGAGCGTTGGACAAAAGAAGGGAATGCCAACTGGCAATGGACTTCCTTCCATATCATGTGTGTTTGTTTCAATTCAAAATATGAATAATGCCATTAATGTTAATTCCTCTCCTTTCGCGACCATACCCACTCCCTCCTCCTCGGTTTTGCCAAGTGCAAAGTCTATTAATGCTGACCTTATTACTCCCAGTTCCTCTGTCCCAATTCCTAAAATTCCTTCTACGAGACCTAGGTCCTTCTCTGAGGCTATAGTAAAGGCAGGCATCTCAACCAACGCCAAAGCCAAATTTTCCGTCACCAATGGAGCCCATAACCCCGGTAAGGTCTCTGGGATGTCTGGTTCTTCCTTCTCCATTTCTCCCAATTCCGCAATGCTTGCTGAAATCATTATGGAAAAGAGTAGGTTAAGAAGCACTGCTATCTTCTTCTTGGTTGTAGATCTAGATAAATGCCCTCCTAGGAAGTTTCTTGATGATTGGTTTCATAATTTCTGGAATCTTAAAATGGGATTTCATATTTCTTTCTGTCGGCAAATTCAAAAGGGTCTTTTTGTCATTTTTTTTGTTAATCATGAAGCTCAAACTGAAGTGCTTAAAAAGCAATATTGGTCTGTTGGTTCGGCCTCCTTTTGAGCTATTGCCTAGTCTCCCGACGCAAATTATGAAGAGGTATTGACCCTCTTGGCTCCTCGCTAGATAGTCATTAAGCATATTCCGCCATTTCTATGGAGGTTTATCCCTCAATTGCTTCAACCATTAGGGAAAGTGATTTGTATGGATGATACTGTGCGTCTTGTTCCTCACATGGATGCCCGAATTCTCATTTCCCTAAATCCTGGGTCGGAAATACCTCTGGTTTTTCATATCAATGTTGAAAATACTTCATATAACTGCCCTATTAAACTTCTCGGTGGTCTTAATGCATGTTTTCTATGCCGTCGTGAAGGACACTTACACAAAGATTGTCCTATCCTACAAAAGAAACCCAATCCCAACCCTAAGGAATCTGCTACCATGGAAACCATGATTCCTAGTGTAAATCAAACCGTTAATAATAATGTTTCCTCCTCTGTGGTTAAACCTAATCCCACCCCTATAGTCACTCAATCTTGTCTAATAGATACTATCAATAACCCCCAATCGGATGGATTCCAGTGTGTGACAAAAAAATGCAGACGCAAGAATAACAACCTCTCCTCATCCTCCAAACCTCCTTCCTCCTCCTCTCCTATCATTTTGAACATGTTGAGTCCTATTTAACTTTCTTCGCCTAGCTCCCAACCTACCACCTCCACCCCTTTTAACCCTAGCTCCTTGCCTCCTCCGAAGCCTTCCAAACCTTTTCAGGAAATCAGTGATGAATTTGTTGTTGCGGTCATTCCTGCTTCGCAATCTCTGATTGAATTGGAACTCTCCCTGGTAATGCCCTCTGCTGAACCTGATAATCTTACTGATTATGAAGGAGATTTTTTGTCTGGATGTCCTACCTATAAATGTAGAGGGAGACCTCCTGGATCCAAAAATAAGAATATTAAAAAAAAATGATGATGAAATAGGTTCCGATGAGATGATCACCTGTGTTGATTCATCTGAAGTGCGTTCCTCCCCTTCAAATGTTTCCTCATGAATTGTCTTTCATGGAATATTAGTAGACTCGAGTCCCAGGATAGAAAATATGTTATTAAATCTTTCCTATCTACTTGTAAGAACTTGGATTTTTTCATGATGCAAGAAATTAACTCTACTGGTTTTACTCTGGACTCAAATCTTAATTTTATATGGAAGGAGGCTGTTAAAATCGCCACTAACCACCCAAGGGGTAGAGGTGGGGTTGCCCTGCTTGTGAACCCTAAATGGGCAAACTGTATTACCAATCAAGGCATCTCCCCATGTAACCGTGCTGTTTGGGTCACCCTAAATTACAACAATAAAGATTTTTTCATATGCGCTATCTATGCTTCCAATGATGTTAATGAAAGATTTGGTCTTTGGGGATGGTTGTCTTCTCTCCCTCGCAATCCTTAGATCTTTGCTGCTGATTTCAACATGATTGAATGTCAAGATGATAAGAATGGAGGACTCCCATTTTCCTGGAAGGATAGTGCGAAATTTTCTTGGAATAGACTTAAGAACTCCAAACAACTCTTCGACCCCCTATTCGGCAACAAGGCCAACAATCCAGGTCTTTGGCACACTTGGTGCAACTATCAACAAGGTCATGCTAGAATATATTCTAGACTTGATAGGTACTATGCTTGTAAGATATTTTTCTCTGTCCTACCAGACAATGTTGGTAACTCTGTCCTTGTCACCCCCACATCCTTGTCTGATCACCACCCCATTTTTGCCTCCTTCAATTTCAGCACCGCCCCTACTGTCAGCCACGGCCTAAGACCCAAATTCATCCTTAATACCAGTCTTCTCAATAACACCGATGTTCTCACTGCTATCCATATCATCAACATTATTAACAAACATAACCTCCCCAATGGTAGCTATATTGATAATTGGAATAAGAACATCCTGGCCTGGCAGAACCTTTTAAAAACTATTGGTCAGAAACGGGCCAAGGACTACAGATTCTCTGAGAAACATATTTTTCATGAATTAGCCACTGCTGAAATTAATAATCAACAATCCCCCTCTGACCTTGAAATTACCTCCCAAGTTATTAAGGCCAAAGATGCACTTAGGAAGCATCAAGTCATTAAAACTAAGGGAGCTAAGATTAGGGCCAGAGCTCACTGGCTGCAATATGGGGATCGGGGTTCTAATTTCTTCTTCAATCTTATTTAACACAAGCATACTCATGAATCCATTGATAGGATCATCATTGACAATCAAGAGATTACAGATCTTGACACTATTAAGGATACCTTTGCTAAATTCTATCAAAACTTGTTTTCCTCTGAGGACTCGGTTGATGCCTCCTTTCTTAGGGACAGGGGTCATGCTCTGATTCCTAAAATTATCTCTATTGAGGATACTATTACCCTTGCCAAACAAATTTCTCTTGAGGAGATTTGTAATGCCATTAACTCTCTTAAATTAGACAAGGCCCCTAGCCCTGATGGCATCCCCATTGAATTTTATAAAGCCAATCAAAGGTGGATCTGCAAGGATCGCCTTGAGATATATTTGGAGGCTCTTTCGCATGGCTCTCTCGGTAATTCCATTAACCGTGGTATTATCAAAATCATCCCCAAGGATGGGGATAAGGCCCTCATCAAAAATTGGAGACCTATAACACTTCTAAATGTCTCCTACAAAATTCTGGCCAAAATTTTAGCCACCAGACTTGTCAACATTCTTCCTAAACTTATTTTCTCTACTCAAACTGGTTTTATTAAAGGTAGGTACATACTTGAGAATGTCATCACTAGTTGGGAAGCCATGCATTGGGCTAAACATTCCCACAAAAAATTTTCCATCTTCCTGTTAGACTTTGAAAAAGCCTACGACAGAATTGAGTGGAACTTCATCACCATGATGCTGGAAGCTTTTGGCTTTCCTGCCTTCTTCTATAATGCGGTTAAGGTCCTCCTCCATGATGCCTATGCTCAAATTGACATTAATGGCTCTCTATCTGCCTCCTTTCCCCTCGAACGGTCTATTAGGCAGGGATGCCCCCTGGCGCCTGCTCTATTTGTGATTGCCTCTAATGACCTATTTTACCTTCTTCGGGATAATACCTGTACGCCTCTCTCTCCGGTTTCCCATAGCTTACCAAGGGCAGGGGTTAGTAGCCAAGGTTCACAAGTGCATGCATATCTATTACGCAATAACTACTAAACGAATAATCAAAACGTGAGCAATAAAATGTACAAACAACAAAGAGGAAGACAAATGAATGCAAACCCTTCGACACTTGAAGCTTCTATTGTTTCTATCTACTCCTTTCGAAACGCTGTTCTTGATGCTCAGTATTGGCTGGGCAGCGTCTATGACTTGAGAAGCGTCGAGAATTTGATAATTACAAAGTGTGTGTGTGATCGCAAGATAGCTTGAATGTTGACAGAGTAATGGCGCATGTAAGCTTGAAATCCTGGATCCTTCAAATGGTTATGAAGGGTTTATTATATAGGAATTGCTGATGGAATGAGTGGTTGAGATCAATCC
>MU228094.1:2972050-2991904 GCA_018584345.1 Thuja plicata
GGTCCGGGAAGAAATTTCGGGCTCCTGGGCGAAAATTAGGGTTTTCAGAAACCCTATAAGTAGCCTTGTGGGCCCTTCATTTGTCACAATTGTCATTTGAGCTCAGATTATTTGGTAAGTTGCTCTGGTTATTTCCACTGCTTTTTTCGTTTTTATTTGATCGATGGCTGGTCTTCCGGGTGTTGTGCACATATCTGACCGAGTCCGACAGTATCGCCGACCTGCTGACTCTGGACGCCCGGTGAGTAACCTTGCTTTCCGTGTCATTTATTACGTATTTTTTGCTTTTTAAAATTTGTACTTTTCATAAAAAACTTAAGTGTGCCGCACTCGTCCGCGGTTTTGCCACAATTGCGGAAATAATGCCGCAATTGAGGGTTTTGTGCCGCACTTGATAAAAGTGCTGCACTTGACCGTTTGAAATGCCGCACTTGCTGTTTGTGTGCCACACTTCATGTTTTTATGCCGCAATCGCATAAAAGTACCGCAATTGCTAGTTTAATTACCGCACTTGATTTTGTAACACTGTCTGCTTGTTGTCGTTATCAGTTATCTGCATGATTTTGCTTCTGTAATGTTCCTGAACACTAAAAACTGATATTTTTCTGTTTTTGTTACTCTGTGCAGTTCGTTGGACGCATATTATGATGTCGGGAGTCCAGGCCAGCTGGATTAGTGTACAGATTCCAGCTTTCTGAGGCTGAGAGGTTAGTTCTTCGTGACCTTGGATTGTATTGGATATGTTATATGCCAGAGATCACGACCAACAGGGGTCTGATACGCAACATTGATACACAACATTGTAAAACTGATACTAACCCTCTACAAATTGATTAAGAAATAGACTTGGCTGGCTGGTAAACATGTACAATGAGAAGAAGGCATGCCACCAGTAATCAATGGCAGGGTCTTTCCGTCTTGGATGACACCTACCACCTCGAAACACTAGAAAATGAATAATGACTTGGTCGCCATTCCACAAAAAATGATGGGTGGGCTTGTCATTATTTTCCCCATCTACTCCAACTCTTGGGAGGGATGGAAACCATCTCATAAAAAAAAATGGGACAGAAAATGAAGAAGAAGGGCATTTTGGGGAGAGGGTGGTTCAGGTTGAGGGGCTCAACCAAGCTTGGAATGAGGAGTGTGTACATCTGTAGCATCTAGTAGGAACAATGCAGGCAAGAATTGCTTACATCTCCTAAAGGCATTCAGATAAACAACACAATAGTTGCAGTCCCTGAGATGACATATCTTGTGACATTCTTTTATTAACCCATATTTGATGCACATATACACCCTATTTCAAAAGATCTCTTTTGGAACTATTCTGGAGGACACTGGAAAATATTTTGGTTTACTCCTACAACTTGTATTTGCTAGGTAGTTTCCGAGCCTTTTCAACAATCATTTCAGTAGCAATTTGAGGAACATTAAAGCACGTGGAAGACAAAACTGGTTACTCACTACCCTTGCTGTTCCAAATTTAAAAGGTATGCACTGTACTATGCTATTATATTAGATTCTATGTATTTGTTAAATATGGTAGTTAGAAAATATTAATCTACTACTCATAAATTAAAATGATAAAGGTTTAGTATTTCAAAAATATGGTTTGGCAGTCCAGTATCTCATATATTTATGAATGGCACACCCATTTTTAAGTGTCAAAAATATCTAAAAATATAAAATAAAATAAGTAATCTTTTGCTAGTGGAGCGTAACTGGGGGATAATACATCTTCCCTTGAGTTTGGCATGTAATGTTTCTTCAACCCTTTCAATAATTTAATTGGGAGAATATGTTAAAGGACTATAGCATTTTTTTTTTCCTGGAAGGTTCTAAGGGTTGTAGCATTGTGCATAACTAGTATTCATTGCATAACAGCCATTGTCTTTTCTTATAAATTTTTTTGGGTCATTTCTTAAAAAATCTAATGTGTGTTTATCATGAAAACATTTTCACTTCTTGGATTTCATCAGACATCTCTTTAATGGATTTTGTGACAACACTGGTAAAGAATTTGACTTATGCCTGTCAATTGTATTTGTTCGAAAGTTTCTAAGGCCTCTTGAACAAATTGATCTTTTGCATTTCCTTCAATCATTTTTGTGATAAGAGACTTAACTAGCTGGAGAGTGTTGGGGAATATACCTTTCTTTAGCCTTATTTTAGAACAAGTGAAATACTTCAGCATTTATGGAACGGTCCTCTGTATGTAGTGTTTTTTCTTATCTCATATTAATCTTTCACATTATGTTTAAATATCGATTTAAAGATTTTTGTAAAGAAATTCGTTTTTCTTTTCAAATTTCATTATTAGTGAAAACTTACAGGTTGAAATAAAGAAAGATATAGAATTATCAGAAAGTAAAAAAAAGTTATAGAAACAAGAAAAAAAATTTAGTAGAATAATTTAATTCTTTCTGATTAGTTGTTAACACTTTTCTCATTCAAATAAGTAACTGTAGAACCATTGTAATGTAAATCTCTTATGATATAATTGGTTTCTTTAATATATACATAAATATATGAAAATAATTGTCATCAATATTTGCATAATAATACATAAGAAGAATTTTCCAATATGAATATTTTTATATAGATAGTACTTCAAGTTTTCAAACAACTTTATGCAAGTGCTTTTTATGTAGCCCTCTTTTCCATTTGTATAGAAGGAAATAGGAAAGAAAGGAAAAAATTTAAAACCAAATGCTGCTATTTCAATTTTAAAAATCCCCATTCCACTAAAATGGACATAGATTTCTCATTTCTGAATGAAATTCAAAAATTCAAAATGTTTTAGAAAGAATAAAACATATAAAATCTGATCCAAAATATGCTTTAAAAAAATTCATGTTAGAGTGTGAGAAGAAATTTTTTCCAGAAGTCTAACCATTTTGACTGTTGTTGGATGTAAAATATCAAACTTCTAAATTCATGTTAGAGTGTGAGAAGAAATTTTTTCCAGAAGTCTAACCATTTTGACTGTTGTTGGATGTAAAATATCAAACTTCTATTTAAGAGGAGATAATAGAGAGTGTTCCTTGTTATGCATGGTATGTATATTCTAGTTTTTTTTTTTTTTTAAATCTTTTAAAAGGTAGTGGTGTTGCATTGTTTTTTTCAATATAATGATCCAAAGCTATATACACTTATATTTCAATGCTTGGTAAAATTCACTCTCATCATATGGGTGACAAAAAAATTACCTTTCACCTCTTAGGTTTGCAAGTATTGAATGGATTTTTAACCTATGCAACCATCCTTCCAAATGAGTAATCATTAATTATTATAGTATTCTTTTCATTTTAAAAATTTATGTAAGAACAATTAGAATATCAAGCTTGATAAAATCTGCAATAGATAGCTTTATCTTCATCTTGTTTTCCTATCTCTCATAAATAGATGAATATTCAACCTCTTTCTAAATAGTTTCTCTTTATTTTACCTTATTTTGTAAATCATTGAAGTAAAACTCTGAAGTAAAAATCTGATATATATGTGTGTGTGTGTGTGTGTGTGTGTGTGTGTGTGTGTGTGTATAAAATAAATAAATGGTCTCAAGTTAAGAATATTATACTCCATTATTTTTGCAAATGTGCATATACCAATCTGAAATACATTCTTACCCTAATGGTATCTACATTGAGAATTCTTAAATTAGTGTTAAAGTATTTCTCTTCCATTATGAATATATTTATAAAATATTTATTTAGTTATAAATGTGATATCAAGGATGTTGAAATAAAACATACTAACAATGTGAATGGAAATAAAACATACTCACAATATAAGTATCCATTTGGTTTAAACAAATCCTTATCATTTTATTGGAATAGTATTTGATTTGTGGTCCTAATATGATCTAAAAGTATGTCAATTTCTAGACCTCTATTGTTGTCAAATAGAATGAACAATGTAGATTACATATTGAATTTCTCTTGATATATTAACGTAAACTATCTCAAAAATATATATTGTTATTTTGACATCCAAGTGAAAATATCTTAGCATTCAAGCATACTCACCTAATATATATCACATTTGATTAGTAAAGTGATTTGTACCCCATTAGGGCACATCTAGTATGGATTTTTTTAAGGTTTGTAAAACTAAACTACGAAGTCTTTGTGCTTGACGTAGGCAAGGCTATCTATGATGAGCCCCGGAGACTTAGGCCTGGCCCTTAGGACTTATCTTTTAATAGATTTAAAATAAGTTCAGTTTACTCTTTCTTCATGTCATCTGCACTCCTTTCCCTTGTCATGTTCTGATGTAACTACTTCATTATTTAGCTATCAAATATGTGTCGATATGGGAATTATCCTTATGATCATGTATCTAACTACCAATAAATCCTATATTATGCATCTAGTTTTGTAGCCTTGTATGCAGGAACCAGTATTTGGGATAAGAGCACAACATAGCACCATGACAAGAAACTCAGGTATGCAAGTGCAAGTTATGAATTTTATTTGAAAATTTTAATAAACTTTATTGTTTTAAGTAGATGCATTGTCATTTCAAATTTTAGTTAGATGCATTGTTAATTCAAATTTTAGTTAAAAAAATATAAAAAGAAGAATAAGCCTATGTTGCCTTATTATTAATGTAGTGAGTCATTTTATCTATGTAAAACAAAAATAAAAAAATTGCATATTAGTTATGATAGAGTAGATTAAATAGGTTGTGTGATGTCCATTCAAGTAGTTAAAAGTTGGGCATTATTTGGTATTAGAGCCAGGTTTTCAACTCTAGGATCTTTGGGTTACCATGCTATCATATTATTATTGGAAATAATTATATGCCATTGGATTTTTTAATTTATAGAGACACTTAAAGTTATGGTTAAAAGTGGATTATGTATGATGCTACTTTATACCCCTTGTGAATGTGGCAAAGCCAGTATTAGTGCTTATGTTGGGTGTTGTGTGAAACTAGTAATTACTTTGTGTGCCATGGGGTTGTGTAATCGAAAACCCGTACATGGAAGCTATGTTTTGGTGTAAAGGTATGGAAGAAGCATACCACTTGTATGTTTCTTGCTTGTTTGTTTCCCTACTGAGTGCCAACTTGAGGGTTGTATATTATTCAAGGGATATCAATTGTTACCAATCCCTCAGGTAGAATTAATGGTGTACAAATAATGTTGGCATGAAGCAACCTTAGCTTCAACTACTCGAGAGGTGAAGTAATCAATACTCTTCCTATAACTCAGTATGTGACAGGGTAGTATACTATTAGTGTTTTAACTTCTTTGCGTAGGAAGGATGGTGTACATGTAATGGCGGAACGAAGCGATCTTAACTTCTACTACTCAAGGGATGAGGTAAATAAATAATTCTCTTTATGATGACCCCAATCATGTGATTCATAAGTGAATAGCCCAATCTCCATAGTTTCTAAGCACCATACCAGTATTCAGTGGAAAAATATATTATTTTTGGATATATACATTTCTATGTGGTCCAACATATGGAGGGATTTTTTTTACCTATGTTGTGATGGATATCATATCCGCACATGTTACAACATGATGTAATGGGTACAATGCCACACCCCGTTGATGTTCTGACACAGTGTGAGGTGATGATGTCGTATTTTTGATGGTAGCAAGCTGAGCTTGAGGACACGATGTCACGTACATTGTTGCATGAAGGCGTGGTATATATATGTATGTTATGTTTTATGTATGTTGTGTTTTCCTACTTGATGCAGAGTGATTTGGAGATGCTTGCATGCCTATAGAGGGGTAGCCATGGATGCTCAGTTATTTAGATGCGGTATGAATATGGGTGGACCCTAGCCATGTATACCTTTGGCTACGATGATGATCTATGAGAGATATCACTATGTGGGGTGTTTCCTGTGCGTGCCTTCTCCATGAGGAACACTGTCATGCGACGTATGACCAATGTGTGCCTTCTCCCTTCGGTGTATAGTCATGCCAGGTGTGTTAATGTGTTCATTTTGTGCCACGTGATGTGGGGTGTTTCTGAGGTGAGCACCCTGTGCCATGTGGATAGTGGGATGCTAGTTCACCACATGATGGGCTATTGTGATAGCCAGATGTTGTTCCCTCCTTCCTTGTGAGGTGGCTATATATAGTCACACAGTGATGTGTTGTGTAATTGCATGATAATTTTTGTTTTCTTGTGTGGGTCTGTAACTTGTTTATCTTTGATTATGATGGTTTAGCCACAACCTTTTTGGAAAAATTATTTTATATTGGCTTCATGTTTTGGTACCTTGAATTATGTTATTTATTGTTGAAATTAGCAACGTATTTCCTTTTATTTATTAATTTGGTGGCTAAACTAGTTTTCATTGGTTTAATTTGAATGTTGGCCATGTGTAGTAATGTGATTCCTCACCAAGGATGCAAGAGGTAGACTTGGTGAGTGTATATGAGGAAGCAGACACAAGGAACTCTTGAGTATGGGGGTATGTGAGGGTTGTTATGCAACTAGTATCCACTTCCCACCTTAGAGTGGTGACTATCCCTTGGAGGCTAAACACCTTACATAAAAAAGGGGTAGATCACGTGGGCTTGTATGGGGGGCTCTCCGTATATGTGCAAGTGTCATATATGTGTGTGTCCCCAACACCATCAAGCCACTAAGTGAGGTGTGTATCATGGATTATGGATCATGTACCATGGACTATGGATTATGGATTTAGATGAGATCAATATATTGTACCCTGGAGCATGATGGCATGAGCTGCTCTTGAGCCTTGTGTTGTGATGTGTACTACTAGTGATGTAGAATATTGTGTGATTGTGTAAATTCAAATCTACTCATGTTTACTATTTCATCATAGAGATATAAATATATTCATATGCTTGTTAGCATGTATGTTACCATGTTTAAATTAGTTTTGATGTCATTTATGTTGATTAAATAGGAAAATTTAAAGTTGTATTATGAAAAGTTTCTCTTGGGATGATAAACCTAGTCTTAATTGTTATGATTCCAATAGAATTTAGGTGATTAAGTCCATTTATCTTGCTTAGGATTGATGAAATGGTTGCAATTTTGAGGAAATTAAGTGAATGGATTGGTATGCTTTAGTTAATCTATGATAAAGTGTTGGCATTTGAGTTTTTTTTATAAGAGTTGATGTACTTTCTAGGTGTGAATTAATGAGAGATTAGTATACATTATTTTTCCTTATCAACCATCTATGTGATATTGAAAAGAAAATGAGTAGAAAATTTCTTGTAAAGGTTAGGTTTAAGGCCAAAAATGAAGGTTAAAGGTCACCTTGTAATAGGAAAATTACATTTGGTAGCTACTAATTTGAAGGAAAAATAGCACACGTGTGTTGTGGAGAAAGTTGAAATGCAACAATTGCCTTACGACTTCCAGGAGTAAGTCAATCCTTGGGGGGATGATGTAGTGCCTCTCTGATTCCATCCTGGCAAGGATCCATTTGGTAAGAAACCTTCATCCTTTCTAGTAAATTTTTCTTTAATTAAACCTAAGACAACCTAGACACAAACCTATGAATGAATTATTACCATTTAGAATCTAGTTAGTCATGTATATGGATATATATGTATAATGTGTACAAGTTTTAAATGTTAACCTTATATGCATTAAATGAAATATTCAATTATAAATTGCATTAATATAGATTAATTGATGGAAAAATGATAAACCTAGGGGTATTACACTTAAACATAAATTATAATAAAAGGATTCTATGTCATGTGAACTCCTTTTGCAAATGAAACTTTATATCATTTAAATAGGGGTTTTTAACGCATCATACATTTTTCTGAGGTTCCACCTATAAAAGGAATAGATATATTATATTTTTATTCTACTTTAAGATGCTTGGGCATGATGGTATGGAAATCTGATTTATAGCTAGGTAACACAAGTAAATAGTCTAATTTTAATTTCTCTAAGAATCCTTTATACTTAAAACTAAATAAATATATAAATAAGAATGCAATGTGGTTGGCTGACATCTATTATTACCCTATAATGGTATCATTTTTAATCTATCGTATCCATCATAGAATTTTTGAATAGTAAGTATTGTTCTATTAATATAAATTAAGAAGAATTGGGACCTCGGAGATGCATTGAAGCTAGAAAAATTAAAGTTAGAATTGATGAATAACTATGCTATCTCAATATAAAGGGAAGAATTTAATTTAAAATTTTGGGAATAACTTTATTTTAGAATTGTTCCAGTATCATTTTCTTACTAGATTAAGTGATTATTCTCTATGGTTCCTTGAATGTGTGGTAATATTTGATTATGTTTTTATATGCTTGGTGTTTGCATAAAATATAGAGTGAGTGCATTCTTTAGTTTTTCTTAAGTAAGGTCTTGATAAAATAAAATTTAAAAATATATATACTTATTAGGATTAAGATAATAGTGTAGGACTAGTCCAATTCTTATCAAGAATTTGATCAGATAGGATACTCGGATAATTTTTAGAACTAATCTTCAACACATTATCCTCATTAAGTATGTTTGATTCCATCTCATCTTCACATGTTTGATACAACTTCTTCTCATAGGATGAAATAATGCATGTCTCACTTTCTGAATACACTTCCCCATACATATTTTGAGTTTCATCATCTTTAAAAAGATCACTAGGCTCATTGTCTTTATCATGATTTTGATGGACTTGATTACATAGAAAATATTCTTCAAATAATGGATTCAAGGATATAGAGAACTCATGCATATCTCCATGAAATCTTTCATTTGAAACTTCTTTGTGTTCATATGTTGTATGGTTTTATATTTCATCTCCTCTATTTGATTCATAAAATTTATCATCTTCTTCATCTAGTACCCCCTAAATATGTGGTGATCCCTCAACTTTCTTATCATGGTGCATTGAGAAAAAAAATTGACCACTCTTCTCAACATATTTTTGATATTCCATTTCTAGTAAATATGAGATTTCTTCTGTACTGAGAAGATCTTCTTCCTCATCATCATGGTCATTGATACTTGTTTTCATGCAAATATCACTATGTATAGATTCTTCTTCAATCTGATCCAAATTTTCTTCCTCTATGTCATCATTCTTTTCTTCCCTCAATACTTCACATATTTGCTCAAGAAAAACTATTAGTTCAGAATCATGATAGATTCCTAACTCACAAATTTTATCCATTAATTCCCTTCCCACAGGCCTGATATGCAAAGGTATTTCCTAATAGATCTTTATCATTCTCATGAACAAATGTACTCCAGGTTCACCTTTATATCTTTCCAAACTGAAGAATGTATCCAAAGGGGACATGTAAGATTCTTCCTCTATGTCATTATTCTTTTCTTTTCTTAATTCCTCACATACTTTCTCAAGAAAAATTATCAGTTGAGAATCATCATATATTCCTAACTCGTGAATTTTATCCATTAATTCTCTTCCAAAAGGCATAATATCTAAAGTTATTTTCTGATAAATCCGTGTCATTCTCATGAACAAATGTATTGAAGATTCTCCTTCATATCTTTCCAATTTTAAGAATATATCCAAAGGGGACATGTACAATTCATCTTCCATAATGTAATTTGGATCTTCTTCCATGCTGCAACTGTGGTCTTCATATCGTTCATAGCACATGTTGTCTTCTTCACCATTGGCATCATGAAACGTATAAAGAAACCATTTTTCAAATTGTCTCCATGATGAGATACATTGTGTGGATAGTGATTCATATACTTGTCTAGCATTATCTTTTAACATCCTAAAAATAGCCTCATCACATGATCCTCTATAGAAACCTCATAATCTTCTATGAATGTATAAAATGCATCCAAGTGTTGTAGTGTCGATTCATCCCATTCTCCATGGAACTTTGGTAGAAGTTGTGAAATTTTAGGGGATAACTTATTTGGGATGCATTGAAATCTTGTAAGATCCAATGGCCTGATACCATTTGGAATAAAAGGATTTCTTTGAAATGATGGATACATTTGAAAAAATAATCCACCATCTCCTTCTGAGTCTTCTCCCTTAGTAGATTCACCGACTAAAATGCTTTGTTCAATAGAGTCGCCACCTTCTTATCAGAAGGAAAATACTTACTATCTTTTGAGTTCTTTTCTCCCACTAGAGTCTTAAATATATCACCAGAGCTTCTAGGTAAAATAAAAAAATGTTCTTTTGAACAACTCCCCAAGAGAGTCACCAATCTATTGGTGCTCAAATCAATAGATTGGATTTCCTATGGATTTTTCCTATCCAATGATGAGAATCCCAAGTGATTTGGCCAACTAACAAGTCACAACCAAGGCAAGGTTGGAACTTCTGCAATTTTGGCTCTGCAAAACCAAGGCTGGTAGGCCTATACCTTGACTTATCCTTCAAGTTACAAGGGCTTTTATAGAAGATAAGTAACACTTCAACCTTCTCTCTCAAGTATGGAAAGGCACTTGAAATAAATCTAACTGAAAGCAATATATCATGAACTGTAAATTGAAATACTTTAAGTAATTGAAAGAATGTTTGGTAAATGTGTATGTAATTTGAAATGAATAGATAGATAAAATACCACAAAACTATAAATAATGAACTAAATAACTATAATCCAAATAAGCAATAAAGACCAGTGCCTTAATCAACCATGGGAAATAGAGGCACTATCATTCCAATCTTATGTTCAACCTCAGAGATAATTTTACAAGAAAACTTATCACTTCAAAGGTGTTATGGAATGTACATGCAACCTAAAACAAATTTAGAGATATTTCAAAAGGGTAATACTTCTCAGATGACAACCCACTTGACTGAGGCCTCAATCAACAGAATTTAACCATGAAAAATGAGAAAACCAATTTAAAATATAGACTATGAATCAAATCAGGAAGCATGCACATCAAACTATCACTTTGAAGAAGTTCTATTGGTTTATCCAAGAGACTAATTGTAAAATGATTAATGAAACAATTGCATATATGAAGAAAAAAGACTTATCTTTATTGATTTAAAAAAAATAGTACATGTAGGTCCATGTTATAGTTGTTGATCCAAAACTGTCCAAATATGTGAAATTTTATTATATTGTATTGTCTTTACATTTTACATTATGTATATATGTGTGTTTAAGTGTATTTCACACCTCTTTAAGGTGAAAAGACACAACCCTTATTACAATTTATTTTGAAAAAACAAATAACTAACTAAAAAATAACTACCTAACTTTTGGATTTGTCTTTGGTTGAAAATTCAAAACTCCTTGTGAAAAGCTAATATTTCAATAGGATATAGGAAATTTTATTTCCCAAACAGGGTCTTTTTTAGATTTTTAAAATTCGACAATCTTCAACCTCTGTTGGTATCATATTTGTAGCAGGTCAAAATTCCAAAAAATTTTGAAGGCTTCGATTAGTTAGTTCTATTTATTTGTGTCATAAAGCTTCCTTCCTTTGATTTTTTTAGTACGGAGAAACTTTCTTCTTGATAATGGATTGGGACTTCTAAATTCTCAAAATTTAGGGTACCACCAGTGGCTCTTTCTAGGGACGTATGCTCCCTATGAGCATAGCAAGATTCCAGCTATCTCTGGAGGAGCAAACCAAGTATCCACACTTAATCTGATGCAAAGTGAAATTGGGTGGCCCCAGGCCCCCCAAAAAAATGAATACTACTTCTTTCCTCTATCAAACACATAATTTTGATCATGTAATACTTTGGATCTCTGGAATACGATGCTACCACTCTCATGGACAACATTCATTAATTTATTAACATGTTTTGACTTTTGTTTACCTTTAGAAAAGTCATTAGGTCCACTGTAGTCCTTGCTAAATAGAAGATCCCCATGCATTTGATCAAACCTACAAGTAACTAGATTAATCTCTTCTTCTTGGATTCCTTTACGTACACAATCTTCCCTGCACTGAATATGTTGTTTCTTTTCACAAAAAGGATTTGGAGAAAACTCACATTTAGGAACTTCCTTCTTATCAAGAATTTGATCAGATAAGATACTTGGATAATTTTCAAAACTAATCTTCAACACATTCTCCTCATTAAGTCTATTTGATTCCATCTCATCTTCACATGTTTGATACTTCTTCTCATAGGATGAAATAATGCATGTCTCACTTTCTGAATACACTTCCCCATACATATTTTGAGTTTCAACATCTTCAAAATGATCACTAGGATCACTGTCTTTATCATGATGTTGATTGACTTGATTGCATATAAAATATTCTTCAAATAATGGATTCAAGGATATAGAGAACTTAGGCATATCTCCATGAGAGCTTTCATCTGAAACTTCTTCGTGTTCATATGTTGTATGTTGTTCTATTTCATCTCTGTTAATTGATTCCTGAAATTTATTATCTTCTTCATCTAGTACCCCCTGAGTATGTGGTGATCCCTCAACTTTCTTATCATGGTGCATTGAGAAAAAAATTTGACCACTCTTCTCAACATATTTTTGATATTACATGTCTAGTAAATATGATATTTCTTCTGTACTAAGAAGATATTCTTCGTCATCATCATGGTCATTGATACCTGTTTCCATGTAAATCTCACTACGTACAGATTCTTCTTCAATTTGATCCAAATTTTCTTCCTCTATGTCATCATTCTTTTCTTCCCTCAATACTTCACATATTTTCTCAAGATAAACTATTAGTTGAGAATCATGGTAGATTCCTAACTCACAAAGTTTATCCATTAATTCCCTTCCGAGAGGCCTGATATATCTGAAGGTATTTCTTGATAGATCTTTATCATTCTCATGAACAAATGTACTACAGGTTCACCTTTATATCTTTTCAAATTGAAGAATGTATCCAAAGGGGACATGTAAGATTCTTCCTCTATGTCATTATTCTTTTCTTTTCTTAATTCCTCACATACTTACTCAAGAAAAATTATCAGTTGAGAATCATCATATATTCCTAACTCACGAAGTTTATCCATTAATTCCCTTCCAAAAGGTTTAACATCTGAAGGTATTTTCTGATAAATCCTTATCATTCTCATGAACAAATGTATTACAGATTCTCCTTCGTATCTTTCCAATTTGAATAATATATCCAAAGGGGACATGTACAATTCATCTTCCATAATGTAATTTGGATCTTCTTCCATGCTGCAACTTTGGTCTTCATATCATTCATAGGACATGTTTTCTTCTTCACCATTGGCATCATGAAACGTATAAAGAAACCATTTCTCAAACTATCTCCATAATGAGATACATTGTGTGGGTAGTGATTCATTTACTTGTCTGGCATTATCTTTTAACGTCCTAAAAAATAGCCTCATCACATGATCCTCTATAGAAACCTCATAATCTTCTATGAATGTATAAAATGAATCCAAGTGTTGTAGTGTCGATTCATCCCATTCTCCATGGAACTTTGGTAGAAGTTGTGAAATTTTAGGGGATAACTTATTTGGGACGCATTGAAATCTCGTAAGATCCAATGGCCTGATACCATCTGGAATAAAAGGCTTTCTTTGAAATGATGGATACATTTGAAAAAAAAATCCACCATCTCCTTTTGAGTCTTCTCCCTCAGTAGAGTCACTGACTGAAATGCTTTGTTCAATAGAGTCACCACCTTCTTATCGGAAGGAAAATACTTACTGTCTTCTGAGTTATTTTCTTCCACTAGAGTCTTAAATATATCACCAGAGCTTCTAGGTAAAATACAAAAATGTTCTTTTGAACAACTCCCCAACAGAGTCGCCAATCTATTGGTGCTCAAATCAATAGATTGGATTTCCTATAGATTTTATCTATCTAATGATGAGAAACCTAAGTGATTTGGCCAACTAACAAGTCACAACCAAGGCAAGGTTGGAACTTCTGCAATTTTGGCTCTGCAAAACCAAGGATGGTATGCCTATACCTTGACTTATCCTTCAAGTTACAAGGATTTTTATAGCAAATAAGTAACACTTCAACCTTCTCTCTCAAGTATGGCAAGGCACTTGAAAGAAATCTAACTGAAAGCAATATATAATGAACTATAAATTGAAATACTTTAAGTAATTGAAGAATGTTTGGTAAATGTGTATGTAATTTGAAATGAACAGATAGATAAGATACCACAAAACTATAAACAATGAAATAAATAACTATAATCCAAATAAGCAATAAAGACTAGTGTCTTAATCAACCATGGGCAATAGAGTCACTATCATTCCAATCTTATGTTCAACCTCAGAGATAGTTTTATAAGAAAAACTATCACTTCAAAGGTGTTATGGAATGTACATGCAACCTAAAACAAATTCATAGATATTTCAAAATGGTAATACTTCCTAGATGACAGCCCAATTGATTGAGGCCTCAATCAACAAAATTTAACCATGAAAAATGAGAAAACCAATTGAAAATATAGACTATGAATCAAATCAGGAAGCATGCACATCAAACTATCACTTTGAAGAAGTTCTATTTGTTTATCTGAGGGACTAATTGTAAAATGTTTAATGAAACAATTGCATATATGAAGAAAAAAAACTTATCTTTATTGATTTTTAAAAAATAGTACATGTAGGTCCATGTTATAGTTGTTGATCCAAAACTATCCAAATATGTGAAATTGTATTATATTGTATTGACTTTACATTTTACATTATGTATATATATATGTGTGTTTGAGTGGATTTCACACCTCTTTAAGGTGAAAAGACACAACCCTTATTACAATTTATTTCGAAAAAATAAAAAACTAACCAAAAAGTAAATACCTAACTTTCGGATTTGTATTTGGTCAAAAATCCTAAACTCCTCTTGAAAAGCTAATATTTCTACTGGATATAGGAAATTTGATTTCTCGAACTGGGTCATTTTTAGATTTGTAAAATTTGACAATCTTCAACCTCTGTCAGCATCATCTTTGTAGCAGGTTGAAATTACATCATTTTTTTAAGGCTTTGATTAGTTAGTTCTATTTATTTGTGTCATAAAGCTTCCTTCCTTTGATTTTTTTAGTATGGAGAAACTTGCTTCTTGATAATGGATTGGGACTTCTAAATTCTCAAATTTTAGGGTACCACCAGTGTCTTTCACAAAAACAAGGGACATAAGACTAATAAATGTGTTTAGCTTAAACATGTTATACAAGACCTTATTGAAGGAGGCAAGATCAAAGTGGAAGGATACGACACTAATGAAGACCATACAACATTTAACAAATTGTTCCCTAACTACAAGAAAGGGGAAGCTTCTAAAGGAAAAGCAACCAAAGTTAATTACACCTACTCCAATAACGATAATGTGATCAACATGTTGGAGATTAAAAGTAAATCAATCAATTTGATCACTATTAAAGGTGTCAAAGACGCGTCAACCCAGTCAAACACGATGACTCGAAGTCAAGAAAAATTCATAATCAAAGGAGCTAGCTCCTCCTCAAAGAAATCAACATCCTCAAAAGTACCTATTATCACCATTCCCAAACCAATAGCAACAAGACAAATAGATACCATACCTTCTGTAAACTATATCTTGGTGGATCAATTGCAAAGAACCTCTGCTCAAATTTCTATATTTGAGTTACTCAAAATATCTTCAGTGCGTATGGAAATTCTTTAACAAGCCCTACATTCTGCAAATGTGCCAAAAGACATTGATGTAGACAAGTTCCAGGCAATTTTTAATCATATCCTATCACCACACTATCTCTCTTTTTCAGAAGAAGATGACAAATCCTTAACTCATATGCATAACCAACCCCTACACATTGAAGTCCTAATTCACAAATCTTGTGTCAGACCTGTATTGATAGATGAAGGTGTAGGGTTGAACATTTATACTATCAATCTAATAAATAAATTGGGTCTTTCCGAACAAACCATTGATTCAATAAGTAAGATAACTATTAAGGCTTACGATGAAGAAGAAAGATCATCTAAAGGCCTCATTGTTCTACCAATCAGAATAGGACCAGTTGAAAGAAATGTGATTTTTCAAGTTCTAGATCTACCCTTGGCCTACAACATGCTATTAGGGAGACCTTGGATTCATGAAATGCAAGCATTACCATCTACTTACCACCAATGTATCAAATTCCCACATAATGGGGTGGAAGTATCAATTCCTGCAGATGCCACTTACACTTGCAATAATGTTAAAGTAGATAGTATGGTTCCCCATAATAAGGAAGTCCCAAAAGAATCCATACCTGAAACTACTAAAGAAATGGTGATGAGAAGCTTTGGAAAGACATTAAAACTTGAAGAAACTAGCATAGGAGAATACAAACTAGACATGACTCCATCATTGACAGAACTTCTTGTGTCTCCAAGATCTTATGGGAAACCTTCCTCATCTTTCACACCTACAACATCAAAAGAAAAATACATTCATAAAGTGACTGCTATTGTTAGAGCTTCTACTTCTCAAGAGGATGAAAATGAAGATAAATCAATCTTGTCTTGGCTCTATAAAGGAGAACAGAAAGAAAATGAGGTAAAACATGTGGAGATATCCCCAGAAAAGTATGGTAAAGGATACTACCTTCTCAAACAAATGGGATACAAAGGGAAGGGGCATTTACGAGATAAAGGAAATGGACTTGTTGAGCTTATACACCTGGGATTCAGAAACACCAAAGACAAAACAGGAGTAGTTTTCAATACCAAATCTGGAAAACCTAATTTAAGAGATGGTCCAATCTTTGATGAAGAAGAAGAAATTGGGCTTGAACCCTGGACATATGAAATATTATTACACATTGGTACTGAGAATCCTGAATATCAAGGAGAAAGATATATACCTACTTTTATAGCATAACAAGAGCCTCAGGTTCCTTTTTTATCATAAACTAATGTCCAAAGAGTAGAGGTAACAACAGAAGACTATCCAGCAATCCTGCATATTGAAGAAATTCTGGAAGGAATACCCCAACAACAAGATATACATCCTAACTGGGGGAGATTGGTCACAATTTTACATGTCCTGGACTTACCACACTTTGATACACAAGTGGCTAATAGAGTAAATCAGATAACTATTATTGAGTTTCTAAACAGATCAAATGATGAAATAATAGACTCACATGATTATGAATGGGATCACTTGGCTGATGCTACCATGGACATTTAGGTTGATGTGATTCACAAGTTTACATGAAAGAGGAGAAAGTTCTAACACTTCCTCTAATACTATTTTTGTTCCAGAATCAGATGAGATACCACTACCTAGGATTTTTCATGAAGAAACTAGTGTTTTACTAGGTCTAGAGAAAATTCTAAGAATACAAGCCATGAGTTCTATTTTTATGAGATAAGAAGACAAAATCTCAACTAATGATTCGCTAGAGTTAAGTATGCATATTACTAACAATGACCCTATTAATGGCAATTCTACTCTTGATGATATAAATGCTATAGAAGCTAACTTTAAAAAACATATCCTGTCAGTTAATAGTTATGACGTTGATGCGATGTTGTCCTTACAAAACTCTAAATCATTATCCTTGATAAACCCCAACTTTATTGATTGGACTAATTTAGATCCTACTCCTATCATGAACTTCCCTAATGACTACACTTTGGCATATTATCTAAATTCTTGCGAACCTTATTCTTCTTCCATCAATGCAAGGTGTGTGAACATGTTAGAGGAGGATATCAAGTTTCTTAGTCACAAATTGAAAAATAAAAAGAAACAAAGAACTGATGGTGAAAACCACATTTTGGAAGTATCAGATTCTAAAAAATTAAAAATAAAAGACGTATATGATGGTGAAAACCTCTGAGAGGCACCAAAAGATGAGATTCTTGATATCGTCCCTGAGCACTTTCAAGAAAGATCTTCAGTTTTGGTAGAACCAAAACAACCAGTTAGCTTGGGAATAGAAGAAGCTCCTCAATTTGTTCACCTGGCACAATCCTTATCATAAGAGGAAAAATTCCTGAAAGAGAAAAAGATCAACTTTGCATGGTCTTACAAGGATATGTCTGGACTTGATACTAAGTTAATAATGCATCATTTATCTATAGATCCTGGGATCAAACCTGTGAAACATAAATTAAGAAAGATGCATCCTCATGTTGCATTACTAGTGAAAGTAGAGCTAGAAAAACTATTGAAAGTTGGATTCATAAGAGTCATCACTTACGTAGGATGGATTTCTAATGTGGTACCAGTATCTAAAATAGATAAATATATCAGGATTTGCACAGAATTTAGAGACTTAAATGAAGCATAACCTAAAGATGATTTTCCACTACCAAACATCGATATGATCATAGATCTTACATCAAGCTATCAGATGTACTCACTCATGGATGGTTTCTTGGGCTACAACTAGATTAATATTTCTCCTAAAGACCAAGAAAAGACAACATTCACATGTGCATGGGAAACTTTTTGTTGGAATGTTATGCCATTTGGATTAAATAATGTTCGCGCTACATACCAAAGAGCTATGACAACAATCTTCCATGATATGATACATAAAAACATGGAGTACTACGTGATTGATGCCTTAGCCAATTAAAAAATAAGAACTACTCATATTGAAGACTTGCGGAAGATATTAGATTGCATGGAGAAATTTCAACTCAGGCTTAATCCAAAGAAATGTGACTTTGGAGTCCAATCAGAGAAGTTACTAGGGTTTATTATATCAGCAAAAGGAATTGAGGTGGACCCTAAAAAACTTAAAGCTATACTAGAAATGTCACCTCCATGCAATATTAGTCAAATGAGGGCGCTGCAAGGAAGACTCTAGTCAATCAGGAAATTTACATCACAACTTGCAGACAGAGTACAACCTTTTACTAAACTGCTACATAAGGGTGTTACCTTTAAATGGGATTAACATTGTGAAAATAACTTCAAAGAATGAAATGATTACTTGGCTACTCCTCCCATTCTCATGGCGCCCTTTCATGAAAATCCATTACTCCTATATATCACAGCTATGGCTACATTTTTGGGAGTATTGCTAGCTCAAGAAGATGAAACTAAAAAGAAAAGAGAGATCTACTATATCAGCAGGACCCTAGTGTCTTATGAACTCAATTAAAATATAATTGAAAAAGATTGCTTAGCAGTTGTCTTTGCATCACAGCAATTGAGACACTATATGCTCTCACATACAGTCAAGATTATCGCAATGATAGATCCACTCAAATACCTCTTAAGTAAGATAGCATTAACAAGAAGGCTAGAAAAGTGGGTCTTGATTCTAAGCAAATTTGATATTGAGTATGTGGATAGAAGGGTTGTTAAAGGACAAGTCCTCACAAATCAATTAGCTGATTCACCCTTGCAAAATGACACACCTTTAATGATTGAATTTCCTGATGAAACAATTATGCATTTAACTGAACATCCATGGAGGATGTACTTTGATGGTTCTTTCACGCAACAAGGCTCTGGAGTAGGAGTTCTATTAATAACTCCTCAAGGCTAAAAGATACCCAAAGCATACAAATTAATGTTTCCATGCACAAATAACATTTCTGAATATGAAGCCTTAGTGAATGGTCTTAAGTTGGCTATGTAATGGAAGATCATAGAGTTACATGTGATGGTCACTCCCAGCTTATTATTAACCAAGTAAATGGAGACTATTAGACTAAAGATGAGAAATTAATGCCTTATAAACAACTGGTTGAAGACTTAAAAAGTACTTGTCTTCATCACATTCTAGCAAATACCAAGTGTTGGTGCCCAAAAACACTGAATCAAATTTCCTTTGGACTTTCCAATCCAATGATGGGAAATCCAATTATTTTTGGCCAACTAACGGGAATGATCAATTATGATCCTCTTCCCCTACGCTTCTAGCTCTGCAGGACCAAGGCGGGTGAACCTTCACCTGAATAGGCTTTTTATGGCAGATAACCTGTGTATGAAACTCAAACTT
>MU228094.1:3006035-3033351 GCA_018584345.1 Thuja plicata
AATCCAACTTTCCATGCTAGAACGAAGCACATTGATGTGCAGTTTCACTTTGTGAGAGATATGGTGGAAGATGGAAAGGTAAATTTGGAGAAGGTAGATACTGTGAAGAATATTGCAGATGCATTAATGAAACCAGTGGGCACTGTGAAGTTCAGATGGTGTTCAGAGTCTATGGGCCTTTTGGCCTATAGCGGTGAGTTCCTATTATGTTCCTATTGCTCTTACAAGGTGTTCGACAAGTGGGAGAATGTTAGGAATAAGGTGTCTGAACCTTGGATAATTCCTATTCTTATTATTTGTTTTGTAAAATGTATTTCTTGAAAATAATGTAATTAAGTGTGAGTGTACATGTCTAGATGGCATGTTGATGTGTCACTCCACTTTATGTGTCGGCATCTTGAATTGTGTGTAAGGAGATAATGGCTGAAACGGTTATGACAGATTCCTATGACACGTAAGAGCTATTTTTAGGAGATTTCAATGACAGGTGAAGACATGCAATGACATGTGGCAACTGATAAAGTTGAGTAATGTACACTCTTCCAATCCTTGATCCCAACAGTGGGGTTTGGGGCATCGCCCCAAAAAAAAAATTAGGGTTTCTATTTTCTCAGGGAATGGTAAAACCCTAATACGACTATCTTTGGGAGTTGCCCTAAAAAGGAACGCGCAATGGTATAAGCATTTTTCAGGGTTACAGGAAAGGATATGAAAAGAGTGTATTATTGGTATAATCTGGTGCTACTAGATTTGTCTGTGTGTGTCGATTGTCTCCTGAAAGAACTTGCATTGCAAGTGTGTTGTAACCATTGTGTTGAAGATAATACATTGTGCAGGTTTTGGAGTGCTGGGGTTTTTTACCGAAAGGATTTCCCCAAGGTAAATCATTGTGTCATTCTCTATTTTCTATATGCATGGTATATGGTTACAATATCTTTGTTAAAGTAGTTAACGAATCTGAAATTGTAAGGATTTAAAAGAATTTGCACAATACTTTCCTTTAGAGATTAGTGTAGGAAGCTGTTTCCGCACCTGAGTTTCCTTAAAATTAGTTTCCAAATGTGTTTAGGAGATTCTAGGGGTTTAGTTTTGCTTTAAATAAGTCTCCTAGGTGTTTGACATCCTTTGGAGTTCTTAATTTCCAAATTACAAAGGTTTAAAAGCATTTTTACAGTTTAAAAATACAAATATTTTAAAAGTAACAGCTAATAACCATTTAGGAGGGAAATGGAGTTTCTATTGTCTAAACACTTAACTAATCCCTCAAACTGATTGAAATTGGTTGGGGAAGTTAAGTTTTGGATTTCTATTTGTAATTGGGACTCCATTGTTTAGATATGGTGGCTGGAGTGTACGGACTGTAATAGGGATATCAATAAAATACAAGTTTAATCCGCAACTTTGATGTTTAATGCATTGTTGGATGGTTTAAACACTTCTTGATTTAGTTTTTGAGTTTATGTTTTAATATTAAGCAATATAAAACCATTTTTCTTTATGTCTGATGCATTGAAAGTCATTTCACATGACTGTACTGTCATTTCCAGCAAGTTAAAAGTCTGATTTTGTTAAGTTTTCATCCATTTTGTAGTTAGTTTGAAAACCTTGATCCTTTCCATGGAATCAAAGGCCTAGAATCCATGGAAGGAGGATACTAACCAGGTACTATAATTTCTAATACTGATTCTTGCAGAGATTTAAGGAATGAAGTGATTACAGATTGCTTTGTGGAGGGTTTCAAGTGAAATTGATGGCTAAGGTATAGCAGTGGGAGATCGGGCTTAATAGCATAGCCTTTTTATGATTGGAATAGTCTTTTTTGGTGGTATTAATGGTGAATCAACCACAAATTGGTCTTGGAAGAGTGTGGATGGTTGAGATTGGTGAAGCCCTAAATTTAAGGGTTTAAAGTATCCAATTTGGGGCTTTTGGGGTTCCTTGTGGTTTGGGTCTAATTCCTCTTAGGATTAGAGGTTTTGTGTCATTTTAGGTCACTTCCCAAGATTTGAGATCATGGGGGCATGATTTTGATATAGTTTCTATGTTAAATCATCAATTTTTGAGTGTATTTGCAAGGGTACAATTAGGGTACTACAATTTGGTCCAAAGTACCAGTACCTAAGCTTTTGGTATGTTGTCATATGGTCAAAAGGGTGTATGAATATGCATTTTCTTCTTTTAGTTTTTTGGGAAAGTAAAGATTTTGAAGGCCAAAAAGGTCACTGTTGGGCTACAAGATTGTCAATTAGGTCTCTAGGCCAATTTGAAGACATTTTTCCATTGTGAGTAAAGGAGGGTCCTAGAAACCAAAAAACCACTTTTATATGTCCTTATACACCCCAAGTACATCACATCTATCATTTCTTTGTATCTAGGGTAACCTTGGTTGAATTGGGTCTATTGGAGCCATTGTGCCTTTGAGGGATAGTTCATTGAGTAACCAAATTTGTGCCTCTTACCTTGTTAATTAGTCCAACACATCATCCAATGCATCACTTTGATTTGGTGGGACAAATATATCCTAATTATTCAAGTGGACACAAATACATCATTACGGCCACTGAGTATTTCACTAAGTGGGTCGAAGTTGTTTCTCTGATCAAAGCCACTGGAAAACAGATGGCTATGTTCATATTGAACTACATTATTTGTAGTTATGGGATACCCTCTTCTATTGTAATAGACAATGGGGGTTAGTTTAAAAACCAAGACATCGAAGACCTTTGCACATAGTTTCAAATCACTCAAAAATTTTCTTCAATCTATTATCCTCAAGGTAATGGACAAGCTCAGGCATCAAACAAGAACATTCTTAAAATATTACATAGAAATATGAGTAAGTCTAGAAGTGACTACAATTTTCTAATGAATATGGCACTATGGTCCTATAGAACAAGTATTAGACCACAAACTAGATCCACGCCATTTGCTCTAGTCTATGGCGCAAAAGCAGTGTTGCCTATTAAGGTATAAATTCCATCTTTGAGGGTATCTATCCAAGTTCTTGTTTCTGATGAACAATACCACATTGATAGGATTAATGCACTAGAACTCCTTAATGAGCATAGACAACAAGCGTTTGATCATCTTAAATTGTACCAAAAATGAATGTCAAAAGGGTACAATAAAAATTTTAAACCATGACAATTTCAAGTGGGGGATCTCGTTCTAAAAAAGAATCCTAAGAACCCGCCAAACAGAGAACAAAAAGGAAAGTTTGAACCCAACTAGTTGGGGCCTTATGTCATTACTGTAACTTTTGGGACTAGAGTGTATCAGTTAGTTATGCCTGAGGGAGATGTTCTTCTTGATCCCATCAATACTCTAGATTTGAAGCGGATCTACGCTTGATACTGCCTGACATAGCCCGTGCAAGGAAAATTTCTCAGCAAATACCAAAAAAATCAAAAATTTGATATTGAAGAAATCCAAAAATAGTGGAAAAAGTCCTGAAAAAAAAAGGCATCCTTGGTGAAAACCTGGCGAACAAGTGCCTTGATACTAACACAAAAAAAAATTAAAAAAAATAAAAAAAGAGAAAAGTGCCTTGATGAAAACCTGGCAAACAGGCGTCTTGGTAGCAAAAATAAAAATATTTTCCGAGTGGTGAAAACCTGGAAAACAAGCATCACTCATACTTTGTGCTCCATCTATCAATGCATTGATGATACTAATCCTTCATGATCACACATGTGCTATTGGTTGATTCTGATTCCTTACAAATTTCATATCCTTTCCTGGGATTGGTCTGCATTTGCGTCTTAGGAATAGTCATTCTGCACAGGGGGCATCTTTTCTAGCATGTTAGTTTGCATCTGCTAGGTTGTCCTAGGTTCCTATCTAGGATTGTTTGCCTCTCAAGATAGTATTTCTCAATACCTGCATCACAAACGTCACTTTCACAAACAAGGGTATTTCTTGAACACCACCCACCTGTAACAGACATCATTCTAGTGTTTCTCAACACTTTAATCAAACACCTTAAAACACTCTAGTGTTTCTCAACACTTTAATCAAACACCTTAAAACAATCTAGTGTTTCTTAACAATTTAATGAAACACTTTTAAACATACTAGTGTTTCTCAACACTTTAATCATACTAGTGTTTCTCAACACTTTATTCAACCAGTGTTCCTAAACACTACATTGGATTGCAATTACTGACAAAATTAATCTCATACACTCAGACATGAAAAACATAGTGCTTAATTCCAAATGTTGATTGATGAATCTCTATTGCACTTGAAAAATGAATCCATAGTATTTCTCAATACTACTTAACCACATAGCCTGATCTTGGTTTGATTATGACTCTTTTATGTTCCCATGATTTTTCACACTAGGGGAATCTAAGCGGTTATAAATTTTCTTTGATTGATTATCAATTGGTAATTTCTATGTCTTTCGAGTTACTCTATGACATCTATTCAAAGACAAAGAGTCACAATGTGTAGGGGCATAATATTTTCTTGGTTTTCTATGTATGGTGATTTTTTCAATGATCCTATAAATTTCACCTAACTTGGATGTTTATGGTAAGGGATGCCAACATGACTAGATAGCCACATATATCTCGATCCTAGTTATGTGTAAACTACTGTGAGGTTGAACCAATTTCCTTGTTTATTTTCTAAATCAGGTTCTAAGTAAAGTTCATGACACATTATGTACCCAAGGATATGAATTTTGTAGGTCATTGTGGGTCACATGTCTTACATTACACTTGAACAGAAGATGATTCTCAAAGAAAAAGGAGATAACTAACTAAGTCATCCTAACCTCTATGCCTTGATGCTTAGGTTTATTTCTGACATTGCATCCAATACACATAGTATTCATACTTTCATGATACCAGTGGGTATTAGTGATAGTTGTACTATCTGATGATGTCCATTACAAAAATGCCCAATGATGATAAAAATGATACAATGTATACAAATCAGTGACAATCCTAAGATTCTTCATGTAGATGCATTTAGAGCTTGCATGATTCATTTTAAAGAACAACATAAGGACTTGAGCTCAAAATGATTTCCTGATTCATCTGAAATCCAAGTTAATTATATAATCTATATTACTGATATTAATGTCATTGCATATCCATGACATACATTCTGCATTCATAAATGAGAAAGAGAAAATACAAAAGCAAAGCATTCAAGCATTGCATTTATTTCTACTTCCTAAGTGCATCCATACATTTATTTGCATAAAAGAAAATCTCAAAAACATACATTTGCATATTCACTTAGTATCATTTGAAACACATTTATATATCTGTAATAAATCAAAGAGCATAAATGTTGTCATCACATAAATCTATTCTAAACTCGTCAAGATACCAAGAACATAATCACATGTACATCAATCTAAACATCTATCAAAGCAAGAGAACCCATGAACATATCAAGATCAGGAACAACTATCTCAGATATATCAAATATGGAACAAATAAAAATGTGGAACTATCTACAGAAGAGTACCATAATGTCAGTGTGAATCAGATATACATGTATAAAAATCTATAGTACAATGAATGATCTCATAAGGATCAAGATATACAAAATATCTCAAAATGTCACAAGTATAGAATCAAGTCTGACTTCCACCATCTCTTTATTCTGGATGAGGAGGAGGAGGTGGTGTTGGATGAGAGGGTGGAGGCATAGCTCCCTTTGACTATTGTGCAACCTCTGAATATAATGTTTCTCTATGTCCCTGTGGAACAGTCGCACAATATAAGGCAAAGTAGTAAGAAACTCTCTGACCTTGATGAATCATTGTGCAGGCCTGTGTATCTCACTCTACTCTGAGCCTATCACCCTTTAGATCTCTCTCTTCTCTCAAGTGCTCAATCTGCCTATCCCTATCTACCAGTAAATCCTCTAATGTAGTGATCCTAGCTCTGAGCTGCTCATGTTTACACTGACACTGTGAAAATGCATCACCATCTCACTCCATAACCTCTACTTGTATCATTTCCAGTAGGTCCTTGTCCTGTGGGTCTCTCATGTTGTCTTTTTTGATGTCTCTACTTCTCTCTAGTCAAAAATGGACCTGGATCTCTTTGTGTAGCCATGAACCTAAGGTGAGTCCATCTGTCACTGGCACCCTCTCTGCTCCCACCCACTGCACCACCACCCCTATCATCTCCATCATCTAGAGGTGAGCACCTACCATCTCTCCCATTTCTCCCTCTGTCTCTCCCCCCACCTCTAGGATCTCATTGGGATCCACCTCTTCCTCTAATAGGTTTATCATCATCTAGGTCATAATCTAAGGGATCCTCTATGCAAGGGGCTATCTCCTCAAGAGTTGTGAACTGTGGGAATGGATATTGTAGCATTTGTGCCAGATAACCATTAGAAAAACCTACATCTATAACATCGAGAAGCATGTCCCAACCAACTGTAACCATCTCACTAATCTCACACTAAGCAGTCTCATAAACCAACATGGCTCTCCACTATGGCTCCTCATCACGGATCCGGGTGTAAACACACATGTCCTGACATCTACCATGTACACAATCATATTGTCTCAAAACTCGTGTAACCAAGAAGTGCTCTACAATGTATCTAGTCCACCCAATCAAGTACCTTCTCTAAAAAACTTATGGCATCTATCACCTGTCTGAGGCCCACTCCTCACAATCAAGGTATGGTCACCATATCACAGCAGTTATGTCATCAAATAATGGACGCCAATACTCTACCTTGCCCAAATGGGGCTGCTGAATCCATGTAGAGTACATATATACATAAGGTTGTTGATCCCCATGTTACCTATCTACTATCAGTCATGTCACAAGGATATGCTCCCAGGCCCAGATTTGTAAAACAAGAATCCCTACAGTCATGTTGCGGGAATACTGATAGACAATCTTATGAAGCTCTCGATAAATGTGTGCCAAAATATAGCAACCCCATGCAAATCTGAGGGAATATCCTACCATCTTCTCTAGCATATCAACCCAACCACACATGAAACCATGATGTCCTTTGTCAAGCATGAGAATGCCTCCAATCAATCCAGCTAAGTATACAAGTAGACAATTGTAATGATCGCACATATAATCCCAGGTCAAGTACCGACAAACTATGGAATCATTTGCAAAGAATCTCCAAGCTGATGCAATGGTTGTAGCAGAATGAGACTCGAACTGAACCTCTTCACCCATCACTAGAACCCATAGAATGTGCCACACATCCTCAGGTGTGACTGTCATCTCATCGATCGGGATATGAAATGTGTTGTGCTTCGAATTCCATCTCTCAGCAAGCGCAGTCAACAACCCTCGATTCACCTGAATATCAGGTAAATCTCTAAGTATAGCTAATCCTACCTGGGAAACAATCTTTACCTCATCACCTGTTAGAGATTGGGATAATGCAATGAAATGACCTAGGTACGGTCCTCAAAAAGAAGCAACCTCAAAAGGAACCTGTCAACACACAGCAAATATAGGTTCAAATCAACATTCTAACTAAGGAAACTATGCAGAAAAGTTATCAGCTATGTGTTTTTGATCATCAGAAGGAGAAAAATAGTCATAATTGGAAGAAAACTAACTCTAAAACCATAAACAACTCTATTTATACGAGGTGCAATCCTTTTTACAGGTTACGATCCATGATTTTTGGGATGTGATGGGACAGCTGGGAAACAATCATATTTTTACAGGATATACATGTAGATTCTTATACATTTATATCTGACCAGTGAGATGACAGTCACACTAGAGGATGTGTGGCATATCTTACAGATTCCTATCATGGGTTGGGAGGTACAGTTTGATTCCTAGTCATTTTTAGCTATTGCATCAACTTGGAGGTTCTTCAGAGATGATTTCATAGCTCATCATTATTTACATGGAATTATATGTGCGATCATTACAATCATCTACCTATATATCTAGTCAGATTGATCGGAGGCAACCTCATGCCTGACAAAGGACAAGATGGTTTTATGTGTGGCTGGGTAGACATGTTGGAGCATCTCGTTGATTTTCTTGGGGCAGTTGTATTTTGGCACACATATATAGAGAGCTTCATGAGATTGTCTATCATTATTCCTCCAGCATGAGTGTAGGGATTTTAGTATTGTAGATCTGGGCTTGGGAGCATATCCCTATGACATGGCCGATTAAGGATAGGCAACAAGAAGTGCATCAGCCATATGTATATATGTACTCCGGATTGATTCAGCAGCCCCATCTAGGCAAGGTTGAGTATAAGCATCATTTATTTGATGATATGATAGTGGTGATATGGCGTCCTTATCTTGATTGTGAGGAGTGGGTTTCAGAAAGACATTAGATGCCATGTTTTTTTCAAAGTAGATATTTGATTGGGTGGACCAGATACATTGTAGAGTGCTTCTTGGTTACATGAGTTTTGAGATAGTATGGCTGCATACAGGGCAGATGTTAGGACATGTCAGTTTACGCCTGGATTCACGATGAGGAGCAACAGTGGGGAGCCAGGTTGGTTTATGAGATTGCTCAATGTGAGATTAGTGAGATGGTTGTAGTTGGATGTTACAGATGCAGGTTTTTCTAATGGGTATCTTGCATAGATGATACAGTATCAATTCCCACGGTTCACAGCTCCTGAAGAGATATCCCCTCGCATAGAGGATACCTTAGATTATGACCCAACTAATGATAGACCTGTCAGAGGAAGAAGTGGATCCCAGCAAGATAGGGGAGATGGGGGGAGGGATGGTAGGAGAGATGGTAGGTGCCCTCCTCCAGATAGAGGTCATAGTTTGGATGATCAAGATGATGATGGACATGATAGGGGTGGTGGTGCAGTGGGTGGGAGCGGAAAGGGTGCCAGTGGAAGAGGGACTCACCTCATGTTCGTGGCTCCACAGAGAGATCCAAGTCCATTTCTAACTAGAGAGCAGTAGAGACCCATAGAACAGGGAGCTACTGGACACGATATAGGTAGAGGTTTTGGTAGAGATGGTGATGCATTGTCACAGTGTGAGCATGAGTGTGAGCAGCTCAGAGCTAGGATCACTAAATTAGAGGCTTTACTGGTAGATAGGGATAGGCAGATTGAGTGCTTGAGAGAAGAGAGAGATCAATAGGGTGATAGGCTCATAGAAGAGTGAGATACATAGGCTCGCACAACAACTCATCAGGGTCAGAGAGTTGCTTACTACTTTTCCTTATATTGTGCGGTCATTCCAAAGGGACAGAGAGAACCATTATATTTAGAGCTTGCATGGAAGTCAGAGGGAGCTATGCCTCCACCCTCTCATCAAACACCACCTCCTCCTCCTCCTCCAAATCTGGGAGAGGGTGGTAGTCAGACTTGATTCTGTACTTGTGACATTTTGAGACATTTTGTATATCTTGATCCCTCTAAGATCATTCATTGTACTATAGATTTTTATACATGTATATCTAATTCACAATGGTATTCTGATACTCTTCTATAGATAGTTCCGCATTTTTGATATGATCCATATTTGATACATCTAAGATAGTTGTTCCTAATCTTGATATGTTCATGGGTTCTCTTGCTTTGATAGATGTTTAGATTGATGCACATGTGATTATGTTCTTGGCCTCTTGATGAGTTTAGAATAGATTTATGTGATGACATCATTTATGATCTTTGATTTATTACTGATATATAAATGTGTTTCAAATGATGCTAAGTGAATATCTAAATTTCTTTTTTAGATTTTCTTTATGCAAATAAATGTATGGATGCACTTAGGATGTAGAAATAAATGCAATGCTTGAATGCTTTGTTTTTGTATTTTCTCTTTCTCATTTATGAATGCAGAATGTATGTCACGGATATGCAATGACATTAATACCAGTAATATAGATTATGTAATTAACTTGGATTTCAGATGAATCAAGAAATCATTTTGAGCTCAAGTCCTTATGTTATTCTTTAAAACAAATCATGCAATCTCTAAATGCATCTACATGCAGACTCTTAGGACTGTCACTGATTTGTATACATTATAGCATTTTTATCATCATTGGGCATTTTTGTAATGGACATCATCGAATAGTAAAACCATCACTAATACCCACTAGTATCATGAAAGTGTGAATATTATGTGTATTGGATGCAATGTCGGAAAAAAACCTAAGCATCAAGGCATAGAAGCTAGGATGACAAGTTAGTTATCTCCTTTTACTATTAAGAATCAGGTTCTATTCAAGTTTAATGTAAGATATGTGACACGTAATGACCTTGAAAATTCATATCCTTGGGTACATAATGTGTCATACACTGTACTGAGAATCAGATTTAGAAAATAGACAAGGAAATTGGTTCAACCTCACTGTAGTTTACACATAATGAGGATCGAGATATATGCAGCTATCCACTCATGTTGGAATCCCTTACCATAAACATCCAAGTTAGGTGAAATTTATAGGATTAATTAAACAATCACCATATGCATAAAACCAAGAAAATGTTATGCCTCTTGTCATTGTGACACTTTGTCTTTGAATAGACGTCATGGAGTAACTCAATTACATAACAATCTTCAATTGATAATCAATCAAAGAAAATTTATAGCCACTTAGATGCCCCTAGTGTGAAACCAAGATTAGGCTATGTGGTTAAGTAGTTTTTAGAAATACCGTGAATGCATTTTTCAAGCAAAATAGAGATTCATCAATCAAACTTCAAAATTAAGCAATATGTTTTTCATGTCTGAGTGTATGAGATTAATTTTGTCATCAATTGCAATCCAATGTAGTGTTTAGGAATACTGGTTGATTAAAGTGTTGAGAAACACTAGTACGTTTAATGTGTTTGATTAAAGTGTTGAGAAACACTAGTATGATGTCTGTTATAGGTAAGTGGTTTTGAAGAAACACCTTTGTTTGTGATAGTGACATTTGTGATGCAAGTATTGAGAAGTATTGTTTTGAGAGGCAAACCATCCTAGATAGGAACCTAGGACAACCTAGCAGATGCAAACTAAACATGCTAGCAAAGATGCCCCCAGTGTAGAATGACTATTCTTAAGATGCAAATGCAGACCAATCCTAGGCAAGGATGTGAAATTTGTAAGGAATCAAAGTCAACCAAAAGCACAGGTGCTAATCGTGAAGGATTAATATTATCAATGCACTGATAAATGGAGCACAAAGTATGAGTGACACCTGTTTACCAGGTTTTCACCACTGGGAAAAGCTTCTGATTTTTGGTACCAAGACACCTGTTTTCCAGGTTTCCGTTAAGGAACTTTTCTCTTTTTCAATTTTTCATTCTTTTTTCTCTCTTTTTTATTTTTTTGTTAGTATAGAGGTGCCTGTTTGCCAAGTCTTCACCAAGGATACCCTTTTTCAAGACTTTTTCCACTATTTTTGTATTTTTTCAATGTCAATTTTATGATTTTTTGGCATTTTCTAAGAATTTTCACTGCACAGGCTTTGTCAGCCAGTATCAAGCGTAGAACCACTTCAAATGTATAGTATTGATGGGATCAGGAAGAACATCTCCCTCAGGTGTAGCTAACTAATATGCTAAAATCCCAAAAGTTGTAGTAATGATATAAGGCCCTAGCTAGTTGGGTTCAAACTTTCCTTTTTGTTCTCTGTTTGGTTGGTTCTTAGGATTCTCTTTTAGAACGAGATCCCCCACTTGAAATATTCATGGTTTAACATTTTTATTGTACCCTTTTGACATTCATTTTTGGTACACTTTAAGATGATTGAATTCTTGTTGTTTGCGCTCATCAAGGAGTTCTAGTGCATTAATCCTATCAATGTGGTATTGTTCATCAGTAACAAGACCTTGGAGAGATACCCGCAAAGATGGAATTTCTACTTCAATAGGAAAAAATTCTTTTGTGCCATAGACTAGAGCAAATGGCGTGGCTCCAGTTGGTGTTCTAATACTTGTTCTGTAGGCCCATAGTGCCATGTTTAGTTGCAAATGCCAGTCTCTACCAGACATACTCACAATTCTGTGTAAGATTTCAAGAATTTTTTTGTTTGATGCCTCAGCTTGTCCATTACCTTGAGGATAATGGATTGAAGAACAATGTTGAGTGATGTGAAACTGTGTGCAAAGGTATTCGATGTCTTGGTTTTTAAACTAACCCCCATTGTATGTTACAATAAAAGAGGGTATCCCATATCTACAAATAATGTAGTTCAAGATGAACATAGCCACCTGTTTGCCAGTGGATTTGATTAGTGGCACGGCCTCGACCTACTTAGTGAAATACTCAGTGGCCGTAATGATGTAATTGTGTCCACTTGATTAATTAGGAAAAAATTGTCTAACCAAATCAAAGGCCCATTGCTGAAATGGCCAATGTGTTATAAATGGTATGAGTTCTCTAGCAGGAGCATGGATGATATTTCCATGTATTTGGCATTTGTGACATGTTTTTAAAAATATAACATCTTTTTCCATCATGGGCCAGTAATAGCCAACTCTTAGTAGTTTTTTAGCTAATGAAAAGACATTTGAGTACGAGCCACATACACCTTCGTGAACCTATTTTAATGCGCGATCTGACTCTTCTTGTTTTAAACACCTAAGAAGTGTACCGTCGAGACCTCATCTATATAAGTTATTAGTAATGAGGACATAACACAATGATGTCTGAATTAAGGCCCATTTTTCATTCCTTGATAGGCCATTGGGTAGAGTTTGGTCAGTAAGATAGGTAATGAGTTTGGCGTACCGGGATTGGTCTTCGGTGTTTAAAGCACAAATTTCTTAGTACTCAGGTGTATCAAAAGTTGGATAGGATAATGCTTCCACCAAGAATTCATAGTGGAATTGATGTTCTTCTAGTTGTAACATGGATGTCAGTGTAGCTATAGCATCTGCAAATTTGTTTTCTATCCTTGGTATTTGCTAGAATGTGACAAAGACAAAGTAATTTTTAAAGTCTTCAACCAATTGTTTATAAGCCATCAACTTCTCATTTTTAGTCTAATAGTCACTATTTACTTGGTTAATAATAAGCTGGGAGTCACCATACACATATAACTCTATGATCTTCTATTCTATAGAAAACTTGAGATCATTCACTAATTCTTCATATTCAGAAATGTTATTTGTGCATGGAAACATCAATTTGTATGCTTTGGGTATATTGTAGCCTTGAGGATTTATAAATAGAACTCTTGCTCCAAATCCTTGTTGTGTAAAAGAGTCATCATAATACATCTTCTCTGAATGTTCAGTTAAATGCATGGTCATTTCAAAGGTGTGTCATCTTGCAAGGGTGAATCAGCTAATTGATCTATGAGGACTTGTCCTTTAATATCCCATCTATCCACATGCTCAATATCAAACTTGCTTAGAATCAGGACCCACTTTTCTATCCTTCCTGTTAATGATGTTTTGCTTAAGAGATATTTAAGAGGATCTATCTTTGCAATAAGTTTTACTATATGTGATAGCATATAATGTCTCAATTTCTATGATGCAAAGACAAATGCTAAGCAAGATTTTTCAATTATACTGTAATTGATTTCATAAGACACCAGTCTCCTGCTGATATAGTAGATTTCTCTTTCCTTTTTATTTTCATCTTCTTGAGCAAGCAATACTCCCAGCGATGTAGCCGTAGCTAAGATATATAGGAGTAATGGCTTTCCAAGAATTTGTGCCATGAGAATGGGAGGAGTAGCCAAGTAATCCTTTCATTCTTTGAAGTTGTTTTCACAATGTTCATCCCATTTGAAGGTAACACCCTCATGTAGTAGTTTAGTAAAAGGTTGTGCTCTGTCTACAAGTTGTGACATAAATCTCCCAATTGACTGGAGTCTTCCTTGCAGCGTCCTCATTTGACTAATATTGTGTGGAGGTGACATTTCCAGTATAGCTTTAACTTTTTCAGTGTCCACCTCAATTCCTTTTGTTGTTACAATAAACCTTAGTAACTTCCTTGATTGGACTCTAAAGGCACATTTCTTTGGATTAAGCCCGAGTTTAAATTTCTCCATTCGATATAATATCTTCCACAAGTCTTCAATATGAGTAGTTATTGTTTTTGACTTGGCTAAGGTATCATCCATGTAGTCCTCCATGTTTTTATGTATCATATTGTGGAAGATTGTTGTCATAGCTCTTTGGTATGTAGTGCCAACATTCTTTAATCCAAATGGCATAACGTTCTAGCAAACAGTTCCCCATGCACATGTGAATGATGTCTTTTCTTGGTCTTCAGGAGCAATCATAATCTGGTTGTAGCCCGAGAAACTATCCATGAGTGAGTACATACGATAGCATACTGTAAGATCTATGATCATATCAATGTTCGACAGTGGAAAATCATATTTAGGACATGATTTGTTTAAGTCTCTAAAGTCTATGCAAATCCTGATAGATTTATCTATTTTAGATACTGGTACCACATTACAAATCTGTATCGCGTAAGCAATGACTCTTATGAGTCCAACTTTCAATAATTTTTCTAGCTCTGCTTTCACCAGTAATGCAACATGAGGATGCATCTTTCTTAATTTATGTTTCAAGGTTTGATCCTAGGAGATATAGATAAATGATGCATTATTAACTCAGGATAAGTCCAGGCATATCCACGTAAGACCATGCAAATTTGATCTTTTTCTCTTTCAGGAATTCAATGAATTGTATCTTTTCCTCTTCTGATAAGGATTGTTCTAAGTGAACAAATTGAGGAGATTCTATTGTTCCCAAGTTAACTGGTTTTGTTGGTTCTATCAAAACTGAAGATCTTTCTTGAAAGTGCTCAGGGAGGATATCAAGAATCTCATCTTTTGGCGCCTCTAGGAGGTTTTCACCATCAAATACATCTTTTATTTTAGAATCTGATACTACCACAATGTGGTTTTCACCATCAGTTCTTTTCTTCTTTTTATTTTTCAATTTATGACTAAGAAACTCGATATCCTCCTTGTTCATGTTCATGCTCCTTGCATTGGTGGAAGCAGGATAAGGTTCGCAAGCATTTAGATAACAGGCCAAACTATAGTCATTAGGGAAGTTCATGATAGGAGTAGGATCTAAATTAGTCCAATAAATTAGGTCAGGGTTTATCAAGGATAATGATTCAGAGTTTGGTAAGGACAGCATCGCGTCAGTGTCACAACTATTAACTAACAAGACATGTTCGGTTAAGTCAGCTTCTATAGCAGTTAGATCATCAATAGTCGAATCCTCATTAATAGGTTCATTGTTAGTAATATTCAGACTTAAATCTAGAGACTCATCAGTTGAGATTTCATCTTATTCTCTCATCAAAATAGAACTCATGGCTTGTAGTCTTATAATTTCCTCTAGACCTAGTAAAACACTAGTTTCTTCATAAAAAAATCCTAGGTAGTGGTATCTCATCTGATTCTGGACCAACAACAGTGTTAGATGAAGTGTTAGAACTTTCTCCTCTTTCCCATAAAGGTGTAAACTTGTGAATCACATATACCTCAATGTCCATGGTAGCATCAGACAAGTGATCCCATTCATAATCATCTGAGTTTGTTATTTCATCATCTGGTCTGTTTAGAAACTCAGCAATAGTTATCTGTTGTACTCTATTAGCCACTTGTGTATCAAAGTGTGGTAAGTCTAGGACATGTTAAATTGTGACCAATTTCCCTTAGTTAGGATGTATATCTTTTTTTTGGGGTATTTATTTGGGATTTTCTTCTATCTATAGGATTGTTGGAGAGTCTTCTGTTGTTTCCTCTACTTCTTGAATAGTAGCTTGTGTCAATACAAGAACATGAGTCTCTTGTTGTGTTATGAAAGTAGGTACATATCTTTCTCCTTGATATTTGGGATATTTTGTACCAATATGCAATAATCTTTCATAGGTCCATGGTTCTAATGTTGTTTCGTCTTCTTCATCATCACTTCCTTCATCAAAGATTGGACCATCTCTTTTAGTGGGGTTTTCAAATTTGTTATTGAAACCTTTAAATCTTGTTTTATCTTTGGTGTTTCTGAATTCCATGTGTATAGGTTCAACAAGTCCTTTTCCTTTATCTCCTAAAGGTCCCTTCCCTTTATATTCCATTTTTTTGAGAAGGTCATATCCTTTACCATACTTTTCTAGGGATATCTCCACATGTTTTACCTCATTTTCTTTCTGTTCTCCTTTATAGAGCCAAGCCAAGACTATTTTTTCTTCTTTTTCATCCTCTTGAGAAGTAGAGGCTCTAACCATACTAGTTTCTTTGTGAATGTCTAGTTATTTACATATAGTAGGTATGAAAGATGAGGAAGGTTTCCCATAAGATCTTGGAGATACAGGAAGTTCTGTTAATGATGGGGTCATGTCTAGCTTGTATTCTCCCATACTAGATTCTTCTTGTTTTAGTGTCTTTCCAAAGCTTCTCATCACCATGTCTTTAGATGTTTCAGGTATAGATTCTTTTGGGACTTTCTTATTATGAGGAACCATACTATCTACTTTGACCTTGTTGCAAGTATAGTGTTAGCATTTTTCCCTGACCTTGTCAAAGAAAAGGCTAATTAACGAGGATCAAACAATCCTCCTACACTTTGAGATCAAAGGCTCGGGTGGGTGTACCTATTGGATTCACTTCTTTTAGTGAATCATGAGATGGATTCCTTCCCATCACACTTGATATAACAATCATTCACAGCTCTTTAAACAGAAAGGGAAAATGATTTGAATAATTGATTGATGAAGAAAACTACCAGTCAAGCAAAGACCAGTGTCTTATCTATTGGGCAACATAGTCATATAAATGTGCATTCCTAGAAAACCCTAACACTAAACTCAAAAACCCAAATGAAATGCCTTGCAAGCCATTCTTCTCGTTTCAATACCTGGACATCAAATTTGTATGCATACCTAGAACTCTCAAAATTTGAAATCAAGACTTACTCTCTCCTTGAAAGAAACTTAAATTCAAACCCATAGCTACCTTATAACTGGTATATTAACATGTCTTACAAGTTAATATGCAAGAATTAAGAAAATACACACAAAGACATCAGACAAGAACTGAATAGGGATTCCATTGTTTTTATTAAAATTCACTCTGAAACTGAAATTTGCAAGACCAAGAACATGAAAATAAGACTCAAAAGCCTAGAAGTTTCCCAGTAGCATAAATTTCAACATCCAGTTACAATCAGGAGAAATGAAAGATATAGGAGAAAGGGAAAAATCCAGTAAACATCAACGGACACTTGTCCTTCTCCTTCAATAAAATATCTGCAACTGCTTCAAACTGCAACTGCAGGAATCTGATGCAATTTGGATTCAAATGAATTGCAAAATCAGAATCTTAATTCCAAGACCTTTCTGGTGATATATAATACTTGGCATTTTGGATACAATAGTCCCCTTGAAATCATTTATCAAAGCTCTTCTCCCGTGCACATTTTTGAATAATTTGGAACATTGTGAAATATTTGAATTTGTATATCAATAGTTTGACTATTGAATTTGAAATGACATTTCACTTTAATATTTCAATTTTGCATTTTAATACCTTTTCTCTGCATATCCACCCAAATTTCACCTACATTTGCCATGTGGTAGCCTTTGATTGGCTCCAATTTGCCTACACAAGTGCGCAATTGAGCTTGATCGCTTAGTCGCAACACTTTTTGGTCACATTCATTAACCTCCGCAAGTGCGCAACAAGCTGAATCACCAAATTGCATGCCTTTTTCATCACCTCAATCTTCATGCACGATTGTGTGATGAGCTCGTCTTGGGTTCGCGACTGAGCAACTAGCTACTGCACGACAAGCTTGGCCGCTCACTTATCAACCAATTTTGATGTCTCAAACCTCCTACACGACTGTGCGATGAGCCAATTTTTGGGTCTGCAACTGCGTGACTGGCTTGGTTGCGAGCTCGCACATCATTCTAGGCACCTCATCGAACCAGTGCAACAAGCTCAATTGCATAGTTGCGAGCCAGTTTTTGGTCCTCCCTTTTTTAGTGAAAGTGTGCGACTAGGCACCACATATCTGTCATGTGTCCTCCAGCTCACCTACAAAATTTGGGTATCGACCATTTGGGCACACTTCCTGAGGTGCCATCTATCCTTGCACCTAGAGAAAGCTTCCTCTTTGCTTCACATTTTAGTATACTTTCATTATGCCTTATAAATATCTCAGATTTGCTCAACGGCATGAATGTGGGACAATGATTTTTAGTTTTTGAAATTCATTTCAGTACTTAGCACCAAAATTTGGGGGCCTACCACGCATTGTATTCCTCCAGCCAAGGGGCCCGCCAATGGGCCTCTTAGTTCTTACTTCAAATAACATTGTGAGCACTGGAGTATATAAATACTACAAAACTGATTCCCCATTGAATGTGGGATAATGTGCTTTCTCCTTTTCAAACAAACTGTGCCTGTTCTCTTTACTTGTGCAGGCTTTCATTCTATTTATTGTCGAGCCATTTATTTTTTCTTGCACCTATCAACATGTACATCATGCAATCTCTTATAATTTTTGGTCTTATATGCTGGCCTCCATCAAAATTCAATGCGCAGCTTCTCCATTGTGTATTGCGCAGACATTCACAAATCTTAAAACTTTGTTTTAAATGTTTTTGTTCTAAAAAATTTTAAAATCTTCCATGCATTTTCCAGCGTTGTTTTCTCCACCATATACATCTGCGCAGACACTATAGCATTCCATGAAAGATTTCCTCCTGTCTATTTTGCAATCCACTTTGGATTTTTGTGCAGATTTTGTATTCATTCAAATGTGCGGGTTTTGGTTTGTATATTGAATCAAGTTGCTTCCCTTTTATCTGCGCATCCTCCTTGGTTTTTACTTTGTCTTCTCTTAATTTAGTGCATGAGCTCCTGTTGGTAAAATGTTACATAGACTGCAAACTCCATATTTGCCTTTAAAACATGTGAAATGTCTTTGCATTGCGCAGGGGCTTGATTTATTTAAACTTGGTTTTACACTTGCAAAATCTTTTACTTCCTAACCTAGCAATCATTCATTTACCATGCTTCTCATATATTAGAGGATGTTTTCAAATGCTATGCAGACTTGGCTTTACAACTCACATATATATTGCGCAAGTTTCCAACTCACGCAGCTTCCTAGCCAGTCAAAACATTTGCCAAATGTTATTAGTATGAGAGTTTTACAGTCTGCCCATTTCTTGCGCAATTCCTCCATTTTGCATTTAGACCAATAGCATTTTCTTGGCTTTGTTTTCTGCCTCCCAATGTGTTGGGTCCTCTACTAGTGGGTTGTTTATGCTTCCACATATGTTGCGCCATAATCCAATCTTCAAATCCAAATTCTACTCTCTACGCTTCTTTGCATATTTTGAGAGCAAACAATTGGAGCAACCAACAATTGCTTGAAGATAGTAGTTGTAGAAAATCACAATGCACCAAATCTCTATTTTTATCCAAGATCCCAATAGCATCATACAAAACCTCACCAGCAAAATGTCGAATAGAAAATTCTTTCCCATCTTCTTTGAAACTGAACTTTCCACCTAAGTGCTTCTTAAGTTTACTTACTAGAGTTGAATCAGTCCCTTCTTTGATCACACATCAGCCTTTCTTTGACAAGATGCCAGCAATATAGCTAACGTAATTATAAATGTGAATAACAAAATCCCAATTATGGTTGTTGCCGAAATCAAGACAGTGACAGCCAGAGATGTTAAGTAAACTCCAGAATCATCCAGTTGAAAATAGCATCTTGAGCTATACATGCCTGAGCTTCTTCCACTCTGTATTTTCCCAAGCTTGCTTGGCATTTATAAATTATTACTTTTGAAATCTGCCCTTTTAAATTCATTTTGAAAAACAACTTATTAGACTGAAGAAACTACATTAGGAATCTATTTGCCGAAAATAGCAAATGGACCCCTGAGAAGCCACAAACTAGCATGCAAGTATAATTAGACATCTATAACACAGCTCAAAAAATGGTTTCATCACAGAATCAACTGGGCTTGATATGGGGCCTTTTGAAAATAGGTACTCGTAAAGATGCACTCAGAAAAGGCAGAAAATTGTTAAAAATTGTGTTTGGATTCGGCTTCAAAAAGTAGGCAAATGGATTGGCAGGGAGCCCAAAATGGAACTGGGAGGAGTATTTCATGATTATGACACAATGCAACAAGAATTAATTTCCTAGGTGCAACTGGGCTAGATTTATACACTTGCGAAGTTGGCAACCAAAATTTCCTGGACAACTGCAACATGCAGATTTTATGGAAACTGCAAATGGAATAGGCTCATAAAAGTATGCAAATGCATTTATCGTTGACCCAGATTGCACACGTTGGTAGTAAAACATGACTACAACACATCCAAACAAATAGTTCACTTTGAGGATAAACATGGTGTTTTTTATTCAACCCCAAAGTAGGCCTCCAAAATTTATGCACTCACGGACCCTATTAAAACAGCGAAAGTCACAAATGGAATGGCCTTGGGAAAAGGGTCAAACAGATTCATCAGGATCCATAAACGAAAAGGGTCAAAGAAAAAATTGTCTAAAACATAGGGAAATCATTATTTTCTCTTCACCAATCATAGGGGACAAACTGTAAGGTCTCAAACTAGGCTATTTCAATTTTGCACTTCCACATTCAGAAAAACTGGATAAAATGCAAACAGAATGACTTTGGAAAATCTTTCATCGGACTTCTCAGAGATCTACAATTTTGCATAGAGGTTCACTTTCATGCCCACAACACCTCAGAATAATTCTTATTTCATGGGTCTTAGGTCAAAGATACAAGCCTGCAAAGTGAGTCACCGAGTGAGAATTAGAAAGATGCATCAATACAGATTTGGGTAAACACCTTCAAATGACCATCTCCAAAACATGTCAACTCTGAAATCTGAGAGCTAGAACCTATTCCATTTTCAAAATGATAGGTGTTAAACACATATCCCAAGTGGTTTTTCACAAAAATCATCAGGCCTCTTTTTGCATGTTTCAAAGTAAGCCTTCTCCGCAAATTTTTAGGGGTTATTCATCTTGCCTTAGAGGAATTTTCAGTATAGTCACTCCAAATTTCTCCAAAATTTGAGAGTACTAATAGTGGCTCTATCTGGGTATGTGTGCCCCATGTGGGCATGCAGAGGATCCAAAATCTCTTGGTACAATGGACCATTCAAAAACAAATCAGATTTTTCTCTTCCTCTTGATTTCAAAACTTGTGGGAATCCTTATTGAAATAAAACTCACCACATGACTTAAAATAAAGTGAATGAACAAATATATACATTATTTACAAAAAACTCAAGCCCTTCTTCATAACTAATACCAGCACCTTCCTCTATCAAAAATCTGATTTTCTTCTTGGCATACAAATATCAAAATGATAATGTACTTGTACAGCTGCTGCTCAAACTCACAAGGGATCATAAAAATGAAGAATACCTTATTTGAAATTCATTTCATGCCTTTATAAATTCTTCTATTGGAGCCATCATAACCAAAAGTGTGAAACTTATTCTTCACATCAGCAAATATCAGAAAATATGAATCATGACAATGAGGAAATGCATCATCATAAGAAACTTCAAACTCCACTTGAATTACCCCCTCATTAGCCGGCTGATCCATAAAGAAAGTAAATGACTCATACTCACATAAGCTATGGATACCAAAATCTGGAAAAGCTTCACAATGGAAAGACATATCAGCATGTTCCTCAAAACATCATTTAGAAACCTCTTCCACTTGCAAATTACCCACATGGTCACAAGGAACTAGTTGATCAACATCATAGTCCTACTTACTACATGGAACAATGAACCCATCAAATGCAAATTCAAACTCATAATAACTTTTATCCTGGGAAGAGACACAATCTGATTTCTTACTACATATTGACACATTTTCAACATCAAAATCAGAATAGATCAACTCTGAAAACTGAATGCAAATCCTCAAACAATGGATTAACAACACCATTTTTTTCTCCCATATGAACATGGTAACAAAGAGATGTCTTATCCATATCAATTTCCTCATCAAATGCATCATTAATAAAAACTTTGAAGACATTAGTATCCCTTCTATCATAATCATTGTCATAATCACTTTCACCATATGATTCAAAATCAGAGATATCACTACAAGTAGATTCAACACCTCTATCATTAGGTAAAGAAGTGGATAAAAAATTCATACTATCTTCTTCAACCAGAGGAGATGGGGAAAGACACCAATCATCCTCAAGTTTCTCATCATGTGTAGGATTTTCATTACATAAACAATTCATATGCTGAAGTGGATCGTCATTAAATGAAGGGATTTCAAAAACACACTCATTCAGCTCTTTACCCTTTGACTGAAGAAACTCAACTAATTGATCTTAATTCTGATTTTCAATCATAATATCATGATAAAGTTGCAAGATAGTACCATACTCCATCTCATAAGGAAAACCATCATTTACTATCCCTCTTTCCTTAAGTTTTGATACCAAATCCATTTCAAAGCTTTTAATACCAAACTCATTTGTATCATGCGGATGTAAAAGACCACTTTTAGAATTGGTGAAGATACTCTTACCTTCACATGTTGGTTTGCATTCACTTCCAAAAATTCTCTTATCTTCCCATGCTACATTATGCTCACATAATAACAACGAATCAGCATCTTCCAAAATATCATTTTTCTTGTGAAACATAAGTTTCAACATCCTCTTGATCCTCACAAGAATGTAAAACATATACATCCTTTTCAACATTCAAAACATTGTTAGTATCATTGCATCTAGGATCAAAATGAGAGGGTATTTCTGACATAACTTTGTAAGGCAAAGATTCATTGAGCAAGTCAACATTATAAGTATTTGAAACATCATTCATTGCTACCATTTCTTGGACACATGTATTGCTATCATCATTAGAATTTTCTTCCATATGCAAAAAAGGATCACTAACCATACATCTATTCAAATCTGAATTCAAGACCTGATTAGAAACCAAAGCAGAGGTATCAATACACCTACTTGGAGCTGCAAACTTTTCACAAAACTCTTGTCCATTCTCAAATGTAATTTGCCAGCAAATCCCTCTAGAGAAATGGTTCTTTGTCAATCTATATTTGACATTATTCTCAATCTCTATTGCTGTCCTAAAATCCTGATGCAAAGTCTTAGGTCCCTTGTCTCTCAACCTAGAACTCATCTTCTTTTCAAATGCATCAAAGTAAACTATAACACACACATCATCTTGAGGTCTACATATTTCAGGTATTTCATGTAAATCTCTTACAAATCTGATATTAAAATCAAGTACTAGTTCATCCTCTTTAATCTTAAGATTCAACCAATCAGTAAATACATCACTCAAATTCATTCTCTCACCAAATTGTTCCATAAAGGCAACATGTAATTCATCCCAAGAAGAAATTGAACAAGCTGGTAAAAAAGAAAACTAGTCCCTAGCATTATCTTTCAAAGTTTGGACAAACAACTTCATGACGCTATCCTCACATTCAATATCAAAATCCTCAATTAATTCCATGAAATTTTTACAATGCTTCTCAGAATTCTCATCTCTCTCACCCCTGAATCTAGGAAATTTTTCTCTGATTTCGGGTGGAAAATCATTTGGGTAACCATGAATACCTCTAAAATTTAGAGCTGCATACAATTTATTACTGAAACCCCTCTTCAAATTATAGGGTTGTGGCTGACTAGAACCCATGGTTAAATGAATTACTAACTTCTCTCCCAAATGAGCATGAGATCAAAATATAAACATACTTATCAAAAGAATAAAGAACACATTCATCAACCGAGAAGCACTTCAACCTATCACCATTATTTCCTTTTCTTAGTGCTACTTCACTTCATAAGGAGCTTTTCTTTCACGTGAAAATATAAGGATTACCTAAAAGGAAATTGCAGTTGTTGCTCTTATTTCTTTGACTGGAAATTGGCAGATCTAGAGCCTTCTTGATAGCTCCATCGAGTTCATTTTAACATAGGGTCACCACCTCCTTGCAGAGGAAAATTTTCAAACAGCAAAATCCATTTGACATATATAATTATATTTCTGGGTTCTCTCCAACTAGCAAAGCTGCATAATTCTTTTATAATCACTGCAATAAAAACACCTCTAAGGTATCCTTCCATAAATCTAAAATAAATTTTAGATTCTAAGACCTTGACTCTTTCTTTCAAAACTCGATTCTAGGGTTAACACAGCAAGACAAGGAAACCACTCTCCTACACTAACTGACCATTCTACTTCAGCAAATCCCCACCAGAGTTGCCATTCTGTTTAATGTGACTTGGATGGGCTGACTTGAAACTGGATTGAAAGATTTGGAAATTTAGAAAACCAGAGATTCTAGGAAAGTTCCAAGATTATTGCATCTCTTATTCCCCAGTAGAGTCACCATTCTGTTAGCATTTTTCCCTTACCTTGTCAAAGAAAAGGCTAATTAACGAGGATAAAAAAATCCTCCTACACTTCAAGCTCAAAGGCTCAGGCGGGTGTACTTATTGGATTCACTTCTTTCAGTGAATCATGAGATAGATTCCTGCCCATCACACTTGATATAACAATCATTCATAGCTCTTTAAATAGAAAGGGAAAATGATTTGAATAATTGATTGGTGAATAAAACTGCCAGTCAAGCAAAGACCAGTGCCTTATCTATTGGGCAACAGAGTCATATAAATATGCATTCCCAGAAAACCCTAACTCCAAACTCAAAAACACAAGTGAAATGCCTTGCAACCCATTCTTCTCATTTCAATACCTGGACATCATATTCGTATGCATACCTAGAACTCTCAGAATTTGAAATCAAGACTTACTCTCTGCTTGAAAGAAACTTAAATTCAAACCCATAGCTACCTTATAACTGGTATATTAACATACCTTACAAGTTAATATGCAAGAATTAAGACAATACACACAAAGACATCAGACAAGAACTGAATAGGGATTCCATTGTTTTTATTAAAATTCATTTGAAACTTTCATTTGCAAGACCAAGAACATGAAAATAAGACTCAAAAGCCTGGAAACTTCCCAGCAGCATAAATTTCAACATTTGGTTACAATCAGGAGAAAAGAAAGATATAGGAGAAAGGGAGAAACATAGTAAACATCAATGGACACCTGACCTTCTCCTTCAATAAAATATCTGCAACTGCTTCAAATTGCAACTATAAGAATCTGATATGAACTAGATTCAAATGAATTGCAAAATCAGAATCTTTATTCCAAGACCTTTTCGGTGATATATAATACTTGGCATTTTGGATACAATATGCCCCCTGAAATCATTTATCAAAGCTCTTCTCCCGTGCACATTTTTGAATAATTTGGAACATTTTGAAATATTTGAATTTGTATATCAATAGTTTGACTATTGAATTTGTAATGACATTTCACTTTAGTATTTCAATTTTGTATTTTAATACCTTTTCTCTGCATATCCACCCAGATTTCACTTGCATTCGCCACGTGGTAGCCTCTGATTGGCTCTAATTTGCCTCCACGAGTGCGCGACTGAGCTTGATCACTTAGTCGCAACACTTTTTGATCACTTTCATTAACCTCTGCAAGTGCGCAAAAAGCTGAATTGCCAACTCGCATGCCTTTTTCATCACCTCAATCTTCATGCACGACTGCGTGATGAGCTCATCTTGGGTCCGTGACTGAGCAACTGGCTACTACACGACTCCGTGACAAGCTTGGTCGCTCACTCTCGAGCCAATTTTGATGTCTTGATCCTCCTGTGCGACTGTGTGACGAGCTAATTTTTAGGTCTGTGACTGCGCGACTGGCTCAATCGTGAGCTCACGCATCATTCTAGGCACCTCGTCAAACTAGTGCGACTACGTTACGAGCTCGATCGCATAGCCACAAGACAATTTTTGGTCCTCCTTATTAGTGCTCAAATCGACAGATTGGACATCTGACGGATTTCGCTTATCCAATAAAGATAGATACAATCGATTTTCCAATGAATGAGGTGTCAACAACCTCTTACAATTCTGATTCCATGGAACCAAGGCTGGTGGGCCTGCACTTTAAAACTTGTCTTCAAAGTCTTCTTAAAGGTTTCCTATAATGGATAACTGATAACTTCAACTCCTACTTCTCAATGTGTTAATAAGATCACAAAACTGAAAATATATTTGTTAATGAAATATAATGTATTTAATATTTGCCTGATATGATTGAGATATGAAATAGATAAGATGAAATGAAAGAGTAATTCAAAACTTGAAATAATGAAACCTTATACCAAATTCAACAAACAAGAGAGACCGGTGTTTTAATTCAATATGGGCAACAGAGTCTATATATCTTCAATCCTATGCTAAACTTCAGAGACAGCTTTGAAAACAAAAGCTTATCACCTTAAAGGCATTATGAGATACGCATATAACTAAAACTTTAAACAATACTTCAATTTAATACTATTTCTCAGATGACGGACTAATTGATCAATACTTTAATCAATAAGATTTTAACCATGCAAAAATGAGAAAGAAATAATTGAATATGTAGAATATAGACTTAAATCAAATTATACACAAATCGAAACTATCACTTTAAAGAATTTCAAATTTAATTTATCTGAAGGACTTGATTGTAAAGAAATTATGAGAAACTATTGCACAATAAATAAAATACAGACTTATCTCTGCTTGACAAGAAATGATGTATTGGATCTTTGCATTCAGATTTCAAAATTGACTATCTTTCATTCCAATCACATCCATAATTTCGACATATCAATCATTATGTCTTGTTTCAATGTTATTCTGTCTTATTTGTAGATTTTTGAATGATTATAAATATGAAAATGAAAGGGTGTGTGAAACATCACACCCTTTTGCTTAAAACTAATCTATAACTAACTATTTTTTAAACTACATTTATAAATCTCTCATCATGTTTGATTACATTTATCAGCCATTTGATTGGAAAACTATACAAACTTCCAAACCAATTCATTTGTTTAGACACCCTAAAATGGACAGGCTTGCGACTTTACATTAAAAACACTAATTTTCATCTATTAATTAATGGTTTTTTAATCATTAATTAATCATCTATTTTCTTCTAAATTCATTTCTCAAATCATCTAATCCAATTTTCAAAATTAATTAAATAATTAATTTTATTTAATTAATTAAGATTTAATTGATTAATTATCATTATTTAATTAATTAAACTCAATTTCCTATAGTTTAAATCCAAATATTTAAACTTACTCATTAAATTCTTCCAATTAAATTAATTTAATTTCATCAAATAAAGCAATTCTTAATTAAAAAGAATTCAATTATCTCACATGTTGAAAACAATTAATAAATAAATGAATTAAATATTCATTTATCTTC
>MU228094.1:3046210-3067589 GCA_018584345.1 Thuja plicata
CGTTCATCTCCCCATCTCTGGGATTGATCTCAACCATTCATTTCATCACCAATTCCTATATAATAAACCCTTCATAACCATTTGAAGGATCCAGGATTTCAAGCTTACAAGCGTCATTACTCTGTCATCATTCAAGCCATCTTGCGATCACACACACATTTCAATTGTCAAATTCTCGACGCTTCTCAAGTCATAGACGCTGCCCCGCCAATACTGAGCATCAAGAATAGCGTTTCAGAAGGAGTAGAGAGAAACAATAGAAGCTTCAAGCATCGAAGGGTTTGCATTCGTTTGTCTTCCTTTCTCTTGTTTGTACATTTTATTGCTCACGTTTCTGTTATTCATTTAGTAGTTATTGCGTACTTGATTTGCATTCACTTGTGAAACTTTGCTACTAACCCCTGCCCTTGGAAAGCTGTGGGAAACCAGAGAGAGAGGCGTACAATTTGTTATAAAACCTTCCTTATTTCATTTGAAATTTGGCTGTGGAGACATCGCTCTGAGTATATCTTTGGGATTTGTAGGATTCATGTGGCGTAGCTTGTGCTGATTTGTCTGTATTGTCCACATTTGTCGCTGATAGAAGACTATACTTGCAGATGGAGACATGGCATGGTGGTGTGCTTGCTGTTGGAATTTTGTCTTTGTTCTTTATCGCCTTTTAATAAGTGGTTGATGCTTCAGAATGAAACTCCAAGGAAGGATCAATATATGTTTGCAGACTTTATACTCTTTCCATGATAATCCTCTTTCATCATCCAGTATTGTTTTCAATGTAGTTTCCATGTTATAATAGCATTCTTGGACTGCATATTTCATGTAGTCATCCCTGGAAATTCTATCCCAAAGTTCATTTTGGGAATCCTTGCATTCTACAACCAAGTCTGCCCATATGCCATATCACAAGCACCCTTCTTATTACTTGTTGGTTGAAGGCTTTTCAAAAATGCTTCAGGAAAATGTTTGAATCACTTTTGCACAGTTTCAATTGAACGTATCTCCCCCAAACAATCCTTTTCTCCAATAAGACCCCCCATAATGGTAGACAAAACTATGTACCACACATAAAATTCCAAAGTATAGATAGCCAGAACCAATGCCCAGAGAGAAGCAGTAGTCAATGCATTGTGATTATTATTATTTTATTGACAATCCTTGCTATTTGTGTAAATGAAGGTGGCAGCCAGTGTGTTGTGGAGGATGTCAACCTCTGTTGACAATGTCATGCTTACTGCTGGAGGTGGCAGGTATCATTTTAGATACCTTTGCAGACTGTTATGCTGTAGGGAATGGTACATCGACAAGCATGCTAAGGAGGATGTCGACTTTCTTGTTTATCACCAGCCACTGCCAAACATGATTGCTATTCATTTGTCATTGTGGGAAGATACTAGTCGGTTCTTATTACCATTTTAAACCAGTCCATCATCTCTCTGTGCCACCCTGCAGATGACTATTCACTTCAACGTCAGAGATTATGGATTCATTTGGAAAAAATGAGTTTGCCACCTTTTTTTTTCTTTGAATGCAAAATTGAATAATCAAAAAAAATATCATTAAAAGATAACATAATAATTTAAACTGATATATAACAAATAAATATAAAAAGGGTTTTATCAACACATAATATTCGGATAGTGAGCGACACGCAATAGATTCTTTCAAATAGATAAAAGACTGTAAATATAAAAGGAGACCAATATAATAATTACACATGGAAAATAGAAAGTAACTAAATCGATAATGCAATTTCTTACTAATGATTTACATAAAACTTTACCATTTTAGTTGGTCTCTTTGAATTTATTATTTTATCTCCCTTAAAAGCCTCATTTCCATAGGTAATTAATTAAAAGATTACTATATATAGAAAACTAACACCATTATAATTTTATCTTTCTTTAAAATCAAATGGCGTGATATTCATATATGTGGACAAGGTTCACGCTCAAGATTAGAAGAGAAATCATTAAATATATATCATGGACAATGAATAAGAACACAAGCACATAATATTGTGGATGTTTTCAAGAGTACCATAATATAAATAACATTTTCCATGATAACATTTTATCAAATCTCCCTTTATTTTCATAAGCATAACATATGGATTCAAGTATATGGAAAATAAAAACCATTTATTATTATCATTATTTACCAAGCTATAACACATCGTAATTTTCTAGATCATGACCATAAACAACAACATCATTCTTCCATTGAAAATAATGAATATTTAAATGCATGAAGACTTGATTAAGATAAGATCAACCTCTTCAAAATGTTAATAGATCACTAATTAAGATATTTGAAAGCATCATTGAATTAAGGATATAATTATCTTTTAAAATATTTCCTCTTAGGTCATGATTGCAAGTTGACTACTTTTACCATCAATATGGATTAGTGATTCATAATGCAATGATAAAATATGCAGAATTCCCTTTAAATGCATTTAGGATTCATATAAAAACATCACATAAGATTTTAAACTTAATCAAAAGTGAGATCAATTGCAATTTACATTATGTCCTCGAGGAGAAGAAAATCACAAGATCAGGTTCCAAAATTTCTTTACTGAAAAAGAGTCTTAAGAAAATGATTCAACGATAAAGAGAATTTCAAAATATTAAACCACAAGAGATATGAAAGTGAATGATAATACTTTGATAAGAGAAAGATGGTAGACAATAGAATCTATAAAAGAAAAGTAAGTATATGTAAATAGATACTTCCCTGAACGAGAATGGATGTAAGTCACTTTGTCGACATAGGCTCCACCACTCCCTTTTTTGGTGTGAGTGTGCGACTAGGGGCCACGTATCTGCCATGTGTCCTCCAGCTCACCTACAAAATTTGGGCATTAACCATCTGGGAAAACTTCCCAAGGCACCATCTGTCCTTGCGCATGGAGAGAGATTCCTCTTTTCTTCACATTTTAGTATACTTTCATTATGCCTTATAAATATCTCATATTTGCTCAGCGGCATGAATGTGGGACAATGATTTTTAGTTTTTTAAAGTCATTTTAGTACTTAGCACCAAAATTGGGGGCCTACCATGCATTGTATTCCTCCAGCCAAGGGGCCCACCAATGGGCCTCTTAGTTCTTACTTCAAATAACATTGCAAGCACTGGAGTATATAAATACTACAAAACTGATTCCCCATTAAATGTGGGATAATGCACTTTCTCCTTTTCAAACAAACTGTGCCTGTTCTCTTTACTTGTGAAGGATTTCTTTCTATTTATTGCCCATCCATTTATGTTTTCTTGCACCTATCAACATGTACATCATGAAGTCTCTTATAATGTTTGGTCTTATATACTGGCCTCCATCAAAATTCAATGCGCATCTTCTCCATTATGTTTTGCGCAGCCATTCACAAATCTTAAAACTTTGTTTTAAATGTTTTTGTTCTGAAAAATTTTAAAATCTTCTATGTGTTTTCCAACATTTTTTTTTCCATCATATACATCTACGCAGACACTATGGCATTCCATGAAATATTTCCTCCTGTCTATTTTGCAATCCACTTTGGATTTTATGCGCAGATTTCATGTTCATTCAAATGTGTGGGTTTTGGTTTGTATATTGAATCAAGTTGCTTCCATTTTATCTGTACATCCTCGTTGGTGTTTACTTTGTCTTCTCTTAATTCAATGCATGAGCTCCTACTAGTAAAATGTTGCATAGACTCCAAACTCCATGTTTGCCTTTAAAACATGTGAAATGTCTTTGCATTGCGTAGGGGCTTGATTTATTTAAACTTGGTTTTACATGTGCAAAATATTTTACTTCCTAACGTAGAATTCATTCATTTACCACACTTCTCATATGTCAGAGGATGTTGTCAAATTCTATGCAAACTTGGCTTTACAACTCACATATATATTGCACAAGTTTCCAACTCACGCAGCTTCCTAGCCAGTCAAAACATTTGCCAAATGTCATTAGTATGAGAGTTTTACAATCTGCCCATTTCTTGTGCAATTCCTCCATTTTGTATTTAGACCAATAGAATTTGCTTGGCTTTGTTTTCTGCCTCCCAATGTGTTGGGTCCTCTGCCAGTGGGCTATCTATGCTTCCACATATGTTGCGCCATGATCCAATCTTCAAATCCAAATTCTACTCTTTGCGCTTCTTTGCATATTTTGAGAGTAAACAATTGGAGCAACCAAAAATTGCTTGAAGATAGTAGTTTTAGAAAATTAGAATGCACCAAATCTATATTTTTATCCAAGATCCCAGTAGCATCATACACAACCTCACCAGAAAAATGTCGAACAAAAATTTATTTCCCATCTTCTTTGAAACTAAACTTTCCACCTAAGTGTTGCTTAAGTTTACTGACTAGAGTTGAATCAGTCCCTTCTTTGATCACACATCAGCCTTTCTTTGATAATATTCCAGCAATATAGCTAACGTAATTAAAAATGTGAATAACAAAATCCCAATTATGGTTGTTGTCATGATCAAGAGAGTGATAGCCAGAGATGTTGTAAACTCCAGAATCATCCAGTTGAAAATAGTGTCTTGAGCTATACATGCCTGAGCCTCTTCCACTCTGTATTTTCCCAAGATTTCTTGGCATTTACAAATTATTACTTCTAAAATTTTCCCTTTTAAATTCATTCTGGCAAACAACTTATTAGACTAAAGAAACTACATTAGGAATCTCTTCGCCGAAAATAGCAAATTGACACCTGAGAAGCCACAAAGTGGCATGCAAGTAAAATTAGACATCTATAACACAGTTCAAAAGCTAGTTTTGTCACATAATCAAATGGGCTTGTATGGGGCCTTCTGAAAATAGGTACTCGTAAAGATGCACTCAGAAAAGGCAGAAAATTGTTTAAAACTGTGTTTGGATTCGGCTTCAAAAAGTAGGCAAATGGATTGGCAAAGAGCCCAAAATGGAACAGGGAGGAGTATTTCATGATTATGACACAATGCAACAAGAATTAATTTCCTAGGTGAAACTGGGCTAGATTTATACACTTGAAAATTTGGCAACCAAAATTTCCTGGACAACTACAACATGCATTTATTATGGAAACTGCAAATGGAATAGGCTCAGAAAAGTATGCAATGGATTTGTCGTTGACCCGAATTGCACACGTTGGTAGTAAAAAATGACTACAACACATCCAAACAAATATATCACTCTAAGGATAAACATGGTTTTTTTTATTCAACCCCAAAGTAGGCCTCCAAAATTTCTGCACTCACAGACCCTATTAAAATAGCAAAAGTTACAAATGGAATGACCTTGGGAAAAGGGTCAAACAGATTCATCAGGATCCATAAACGGAAAGGGTTAAAGAAAAAATTGTCTAAAACATAGGGAAATCATTATTTTCTCTTCACCAATCATAGGGGAAAAATTGTAAGGTCTCAAACTAGGCTATTTCAATTTTGCACTTCCACATTCAAAAAAACTGAATAAAATGTAAACGGAATGACTTTGGCAAACCTGTCATCTGACTTCTCAGAGATCTAAAATTTTGCATAGAGGTTCACTTTCATGCCCACAACACCTCGAAATAATTCTTATGTCATGGGTCTTAATTTGGTCAAACATACAAGCCTACAAAGTGAGTCACCTAGTGAGAATTACAAACAAGCATCAATGCAGATTTGGGTAAACACCTCCAAATGGTCATCTCTAAAACATGTCAAATCTGAAATATGAGAGCTAAAAATTATTCCATTTTCCAAATGATAGGTGTTAAACACATGTCCCAAGTGGTTTTTCACAAAAATCATCAGGCCTCTTTTTGCATGTTTCAAAGTAAGCCTTCTCTGCAAATTTTTAGGGGTTGTTCATCTTGCCTTAGAGGAATTTTCAGTATAGTCACTCCAAATTTATCCAAAATTTGAGAGTAGTAACATATAGCTTGTATCTACAGGAATTTTTACTTCCACCCCATTATGTAGGAATTTGATACATTGTTGGTAAGTAGAGGGTACTTCTTGCATTTCATGTATCCAAGGTCTCCCTAGTAAAATGTTATAGGCCAATGGTAAATCGAGAACTTGACAGATCACATTTCGTTCATTTGGTCCTATTCTAATTAGTAGAATAATGAGTCCTTTGGATGACCTTTCTTCTTCATCATCAACTTTGATAGTTATCTTACTCCTTGAGTCAATGGTTTGTTCTGAAAGTCCCAACTTATTTATTAGGTTGAGAGTACAAATGTTCAACCCTGCGCCTCAATCTATCAATACACGCCTGGCACTGGATTTGTGAATTAGGACTTCAATGTGTAGGGGTTGGTTATGCGGATGAGTTAAGGATTTTTCATCTTCTTCTAAAAAAGAGAGATAGTGTGGTGCTGAGATATAATTAACCATTGCCTAGAACTTGTCTACATCAATGTCTTTTGGAACATTTGTAGAATGTAGGGCTTGTTCAAGAACTTCCCTATGCACTGGAGATATTTTGAGTAGCTCAAATATAGAAATTTGAGCAGAGGTTATTTTCAATTGATCCACCAAGTTATATTTTTCAGAAGGTATGGTAGTTGTTTGTCTTGTTGCTACTGGTTTGGGAATGGTGACAACGGGTACTTTTGAGGATGTCGCTTGCTTTGATGAAGAGCTAGCTCCTTTGATTGTGACTTGTGCTTGACTTTGAGTCACCGCATTTGATTGTGTTGACGCGTCTTTGACACCTTTAATAGTGATCACATTGATTGATTCACTTTTAATGTCCAACATGTTGATCACATTATCATAATTGGAGTAGGTGTAATTCACTTTGTTTCCTTTTTCTTTAGAAGCTTCACCTTTCTCGTAGTTAGGGAACGGTTTGTTAAATGTCATATGGTCTTCATTAGTGGTGTGTCGTTCCAGTTTGATCTTGCCTCCTTCAATAAGGTCTCAAGTGTGTAACGTGTTTAAGATTAACACAGTTATTAGTCTTATGTCCTATGTTTTTGTGAAACACACAATAAGAATTGTCATCTCACCATCTCACTTTGACTTTTGGTTTGCATGGTTTTAAATCTGGGATTGTAAGAACTTTGTTGTCCAAGAGTATCTTCAAAACTATCTCAAGAGGTTCTCCCAAATGAGTGAATGTTCGTTGAGGTATAGAATTCCATGGTCTACTCTTGTTGTTCTCATTGTTTTCTTTAGGTATTATGTTTTTTACCTTGGCCTCTTTGTTTGCTTGTAAGTTGTTCGTTAAATTGAACATTGATGGTTTAGGATTAGCATTGGATGTGTCTACCACTCCATCATTAACAACATTCTTGTTTTTTTTCCACCACTTAGGCTTGATGTTGTAGTTGGTAGATTTACTATCACTTTTGAGTGTGATTTCTCCTTTCTTAACGATGACCTCTTCAATACGGATGGCATTTTTTATCATCCTATCAAAGCTAGGTGAATCTTGCATTTGTAAAGCATAGTTTAATTCAGGTATCAAGCTGTTAATAAAGATTTCCATCTTTTCCGATTCGGGAATAGCTCTTGAGTACCTAGCAAATATTTTCCTCCACCTTTGTAAAAAGTGTGTAAAGGATTCACTGGTCCTTTGCTTTGTGTTACATAGGTCCATCATGGTTACGTTATCTTGTATATTGTAGGAGTAATGTTGGATAAAATTTTGAGTTAACTCCTCAAAATATTTCACCCTTGGTGTGAGTTTGGAGAACCACTCCATAGCATTTCCACCTAAAATTCCCAGAAATAGCCTCATTAGGTAGGTAGGTTCATGCATGTACTCTATGCTTAGAGAACAAAACTCTCTCACATGGTCATGTGGATCAGTCTCTCCCATATTCTTGTCATATTTGGGCCTTGCCATGTTGGGAGGAAATGGAATCATGTTGATACTTTTGTCAAAAGGAAATAGACAAATATGGTCCAAATAGTATTTTTTTGTTGGTCTGACCTTTTCTTGTTTGAGTGTTGCAAGTTTGGCTTGCATCAAGGCCAATTGCTTGGTGAGAACAGAGATAGGAGTTGGTATCTCTTTTTCCTTTAGTTTTTCAACATCATAGTCTTTAGGGAGTTTGACTCCAAGGGATGTTAGTTGTAGAAAGAATTTTTCCTTGTCTTCACTAATGATATTTTCCAAAGTCCTTTGGAATTTTCTACTTTGTCTGAGTATGTTATACTCTTCCTCAGGTATGTATTCATCACCATCCGATTCAAATAAAGGATGGTTGATATGTAATTCTTCTTTGCTACTATTGTCTTCATTTCTTTGGTTTTGATCATTGTTGTATTCTTAAAAATATCTACTCCATTCATTCTGAGGAGCATCCATTACGGGTGATTCTATATCAAATGGGGGATTACGAGATGTTTCTCCTTGTTGAAATTGTAGTAATCTAGGAGGTACTTCTAATTTTTTAGCAAGATACTTGTTGCATCTTGTGTTTACCATGAAAGTTAAATCTCAACTTTGTCAAAGGTTTCCAATAGTGTCAAGTAGAGTCTCAATTTTTCTAAGTAAGTGTGTCCAAGTAGACGTTTTTTTGTGTTTGGTGGAAGTGGATGACTCCAGTGTCAGAGGGTTACAATGCCCTGATAGTGAGTTGGGAATTAAGATTTTTTGAGAACTGAGTAGACCACATGTTTTGAGACCAATTGTGAGAACCCAAAAGGACATGCAAGGTAGACTTCTAAGAAAGTTTTGAAACATTGACAAGTGGACCATAAAAAGCAACAGGACCAGACTAAAGAGCCAAAAGGGTATCTAAATGTACTGAATTTATCTGAGAGACAAGTATGCAAGTGCTCGATGTCCTAGATGCAACAAACTAAATGTGAGGTTATGCTTAACCAAATGTGAGCTTTGATATACTGGATGCGAGAAAGATCCCAGAAAGTGATGCAAGAATGACCAAAAGTGATACAATACCCTAGATATGAGCAAATGCAACCAGATGCGAGCCTAAATAGACCAAAAACAAGCCTCTGATGGTTTTGAGATTTTTGTCAGATTTGTCTTGAAATGTGTGGAATTTGTCTGACAGAAGAGGTTTTATAAGACTTTTCCAGTGAGTTGTAAATAGCTTGTATGTCATGGAATGAAGATTATTTATTATTCTTGGAGTTATATTTTTAATGAGTCTTTTGAACACATCAAGAAATGTTATTTTGTTAAGGGTGACAAAACACTTTCCCTATTCCCTAGTTTCTAAGCATAGAATGAAAATCTTTGCTCGTAGACTCAGGTACACACTCAAATGCTAATCAAAATATGGCCATCACAAAGAATGCAATGGCTCTAGTCATGATGTCGTATTAGCCGAATCCAAATGCAAGAGCATGAAATGATGAGTATCTTGGGGCAATTTCTATTTTCCTTGCACAAAGATTATCACCCTTTTGGAGATGAATTGGGTAATTTGACTACAAGTGTTTATTATGTTGGGCATCTGTTTGCAACTATCTCCCATAGAATTTCATAAGTCAAAATTGAGGTGTATAGCCCTATGAGTACTCAAATGTGTGTAGTCTCACAAGAAAGATTCAAGTAGCTCCGCTCTATAGACACTCAAGCATTGTCAAGGAATCATGTCTAAATTCCAAGAACAAAACTGATTATGCCTTCTGAGGATTTGGCCTACAAGGAAGAAATTATTTATAATGAGTTGGAAGGGTTGGCGTAAAACCTGTCCTCACTTGGGTCATCCCGGGAGATTTTTTCCTCAACCGGAAGGCCCTCTAATGTTTTGAAAGAAATGAAAAAGGATTGGCGAGCTTAGGAGTCTAGATTTATGATTATTCAAAAGAAGAAGAGCATACTCTCCTATTCCATATCATTTTCTCCCACAAACACACCAAACAAGTTCATTTCCTCAAGATACTTCACTCAAAACTTAATCTCCCATGATGAGTCTTTGATTCCTCCGCTTGGAAAGAAGAGAAAATTCTCTACTGAGACTAAGTAGTAAGCTTAAGTTCAATGTTAAGTTCCTATTTTAATAAAAGCATATGAAAAGCAAATTTGTGTTGTTCAATTTCCCCAAATTAGGTGATTTTCTTGTTCAATTTCTTCTCCAAAATTTAGACAATGAATTTTCTTTTTCTTTTTCCCACAAGATTTAGTGCTTTTCTTGGTTCAATTACTATCCCAAATAATCATACAATTGAACTTGTTCATTTAGCCACAACATTTAATGCTTTGTTTTGTTCAATTACTTTCCCAAAATAAATTATACAATGTGAGTTTGTCTTGTTCAATTTTCCCCAAATTCTTCTCAAATCCTAAATCGACTTTTGAGTTTCTGATTTTCCTTAAAGGAAAAGAGCATAATCCTCTGGTCAATTTAGTAAGTGATTGGAAAATGTAATTTTTTCTAAATCTTTGAACAAATTAAATCAAATTAAACCATTCAACCACCTACAAACCATAAATTAGTAATTTCTTTCCACCTTTTTAGGAAAAAAGGCTCTGACAACAACCTGCAATCAATAGTTAGGTTGTTTAAAGGACAAAAATAGACAAGGTCACAAGATTAGTGGTTAGACATTTCAATTTGCAAATCAAATAACCAAATGAAATTTCCTTTCCTAGATGCAATCCTAGATATCATGAATGTGAGACCCTTTCTTAAATGTGATGATTTCCACAAAAGGTGACATAGAATATACGGGATACGAGCCTTTACCAGAAGTGATATGGGATTCCCCTGATGTGAGTTCTAAAATCTGGGATGCAATCCAAATTCTTGAATGTGATGCAATTTCCTACATGCGATCCTTGGTGACTAAAGGCAAATCTCTACCTGAAAACAGAGAAGACAAATTAGTCAAAAATAATTAGAAGGTGAGGTAAAATCTGAGGATCGGCCCCACTGTGGGTGCCAGAAATGTGTGTATATTTTGTGGATCTACTAGCTGCAACACAACACTTCAATAAGTCATTGCATTAGTGAAATAGTATGAAAAACAGGAGTTATAATGCATATCAATCACTAAAATTGACCTATTGCTTCCTATCTAAGAAGAGTTTGAAGAATGATATAATGTGCCCTCAGATTATGCATTAATGAGTGACATATACATGCTTAGAATGGAATATTAAAAAGATTTTAATCTAAAATGCTCAATAAATCTTTATTTTAAATCTCCAAATGAAATATTATAACAATTTCTAAGAAAGATGAGCTAAAATGCATTAAGATCTCTAAGAATTTGTGCAGCATAAGTTTACTTTTCAATTCTCAAAATAATGGCCCATTGAGCTTAAAATGCATTCTCTTTATAGAATAATTTGAGGAATGATAGGTTAGGATTGAAAGTGGAAGAGAGGTGGAGATTGAATCTTTGGTGATCCATGTGAGGTGATCCAAGTGATTTAACTCTCATTGGCTAGGGAATTGACTTTCCCTTTTACAAATATGGAGTTGTAATTAGGATTTATTTAATTCCTTTTTATTAATTACTTTAGCCATGTATTTGATTTGTATTTTATTTAATTGATTTAATTTTATTGACTAAGGCAATTAATGTAATTTAGTGATAAGATCACTTAGGAGATTAAATTTGATTTAAATAAATTATGCCAATAAATTGAAGAATTGTCTTGACATAATTAGGGGTATGATCACACTTAGGGAAAATAGGGTCTATGGTCAGAGCTGACCAAATTAGGGTGGTTACACTCCTCTCTCTCATTTTCACTCTAAAGATATTGTTAATCTCTCTCTCTCTCTCTTCTCTCTCTCTCTCTCTGGATTTGCCTCATTCATAATATCACAAGGGGTTTTTCTTTATATTTCCCTTTCAAAACTTCTTGTCTCCTTGTTGGCTCTTTTGGTGTATGCTCTTAGTTTTGCATTTCTCATGGTAACTATCTTCTCATAAATATCTCTCTTGGATTATTGTTTACTTTCCTTTCTCTTCAAAATTTTATTTCAGTTATAATATGAGTTATAATTATGAAAAGGTGTGATTGTAAATATTCTAAAGCTTGTTGTTTCTCCTCATTTTGTATAAAGCGGAAACCAAGGCTGTATTTTTAAGAAGATAATCAAGATAGAATAGAGTAGAATAGGAGGAGCAATAAAAATACTCTGAATATCATGTACCAAGCATTTCAAAGTTAATAAAAAGACTTAGTTCATTTTCTGAAATTGTGGTGTGGATTATTTTCTTTTCAAGGTAGTTCTTTGTGATTATTAATTCAAGGAATTAATTATAATTTTAAATTATTGTGCAAAGGAATTGTTTTCTTCCACACTAATCTAAATATCAAGAAACATTTGAGAAGTTTTGTCCTTATGATTCATGTCTGTTTGGACTTCTTGAAGAGAAGTTTAACTCATTTAGACTGATTGGTGTGTTATGTATTTAATTGTCTTTCATTAATAGAATTAAATGGTTGGAAGATTTATCTAAGGGGTAAATTTGAAAGTTGTCTCACAAAGTTATACATGAAAAATTGAAGGGAGGTGACTTTGTACCCAATAAAGGATAAGGGATTGGTCTTATACATAAAGTTACAAACTTCTAATAAAACAATCATTACTTTTAGTAGGAACGAATAGCGGCATAAAGTATAAATAATAGAAGTAAAGATAGAATTAAATAAGATAATTGTAGGAGTTAAGAGTCTATAGAAAATAAAGTAATAAAAGGAACTTGAGTAGAGAAGATAGATAAGTTAGAATAATCAAGTAACCAACAAACAAGTCATTCTATTTAAAATATATTTCACTTTGAAGTAGAGATTAAAAGTAGAAGAAAAATATAATCTTCTATAAAATCATCAACTTGAAGAGTCAGTTAGTGAGTAGGTTAACCCACCTAAGTCCTGCAAAGCCTAAAGTGTAGGGGAGTTCAACCATAAATTGGTTAATCCTGTGTGTTGTCCAAATCATTTAGAGATTTTGAGCACAAAGCTTGGCATACTTTGAGAACTTTCCAATCTATTGATTTGGGAACCAACATAAGGAATACTATCAAGAGACCACAAGGTAGGGTTCTCTTTTGATCTAGATAGGTCCACATACTTTGGGGAGGTTTCTCCTCTTTCCAGTCAAAAAGATAAAAGTAAAAATAAAAAATAAATCTCACTTAGTGAAAACCAAAAGATGCCTCTTGACCATGAAAAGTTAAAAATAAAAGACATATCTTCTAATGAAAACCTTTCCAAGGCACCAGAAGATGGAAATTTGGAACCCCTTACCTTATATTATGAAATATTGGCACTACTAGTAGAAGAAACACTGGAAAATAACTTAGGGGATGAGAAACACCTGAAGAAGATTTATCTTGCCAAATCTTTCTCACCTCAAGAAAGTGATGCAAAGCCAAGGATTTATACATTTATTTGGGCAATCATACCCATCTAATAGGCTAACTCACAAACCCTCACTAAAAGACCCTTAAAACTAGGACTTTCTCATTAACTCATCTCCTCTCACTTCTAGACCTCAACCCAAGTTGTTGTTGGAATTATATTGGAATGATGTACTAAGAGGGGAGGGGTGAATTAGTACCTCTAAAACTTTTCTTGGTTAGCCCATTAACCCTTAGTCATCAGTTTGTAAATTATCTTATCTAACTGTTCATCTTTCTTTATGTATATGCAATCATAAAATAAGCTCTTTAATATGTAACCATACAAGAAACATTCATGAAAATAGATAACACATGACACAAGATATGATATCACAGAAAACTCATGTTAGGAAGTAAAAACTACGGTGGGGATTGTTACCCACAAGACTTCACTATCTACAGATAAGAAGGGGCTGGTAAAGGCTTGCAATTGGTCACTTCTGATGACCTACCCTGTTAGGATTATTATAGTGGAGACCTATTAATAACTACTTTGTTTGAAGCTTTAGCAACACTGTTAAGTGTGCACTCTGTTAAGAGATTTGTAAAGAACTGTTAAGTCCACCTTCTACAAAAGGGTTTTAGATGTGATGCACTTGTTAGAATTCAACTACATAAGTCTTTGATCTGATGATGTATGCAATCTCTAATTGTTACTAAAATATCCAATAAAGCTTCCTATGTATAAGTAATCATCTTTTCATGATTGCATAATACCTTTGTCTGCACGTCGGCAGCCTCTGTGTGTTCTTGATAACTAGATATAATCCTTTTTTTTGAACTTTGCATGAATTCTCCCTTATACTCCTCAGATGCTCTTCATGGCTATCAACAACAATTAATCCATGATTCACAATTGATTGAACACCTATTTATACTAAATTTTATCTCTATTCTTGATTCACGCTTTGCAAGTTAACTCTAGATCCAAGGTTTACAACTTGACCTTGATCTTTAGTTAGATATGTTTTAGATCCGTTAGGATGCTTTAAAAAATTTACATTATGCTTACTTGACCCTCAAGTAATGATTTAAAACAAATTAAAACTCTAAAAATAGAATTACAATGCTTTATCTGACGTGTAAAACTCAGATGCACTATTTGTGGGTTCTCTAATTGACTGTCAGTTCTGATGGTCAGGAAGCTATGTCAGTCTGTCGGTATTCTTTTCTGTCAGTGTTCCTTTCTTGAACTATTCATCGGGTATGCCTTTTCTGCTCCATCAGTTTTTTTCTCAAAACTGTATCGTCGGTGATGATCTTTATGTTATGTTATTCACCCGTCAGTGATGTCCTATTTACTTCGTCGGTGCAACACTTGTCAGTTTTCATCGGTCAATTCCATACTTAGCATTTTCTTATGAATTTTTGTTATGTTGGGTATGCTCGTTGTCTGTCAGTTATGCTTTTAGTCCACCGGTTATGCTTGTACCAATGATCTCTATAAATGTTTTTCACTAAGTGTACTAATGGCAAAACTTAATGTCATCAATCTCCCCCTTTGACATTAGTATCAAAAACATGATATGTGCAACATACTTAGTGTATTAGTATGTACGCCTATGTATACTTCTTCCTTAGTCATGAAATGACTCCCCCTATGTATATCCTGGTAAGTGTAAGTATATATACATTTCCTTATGTACATTTCTTCCCCTTTTTTTGATATTTTGTACATAACTATCTTTACATATCTATTCCTTCCATACATACAATATACATTTCTATTCCTCCTTTTTTTATAATAAAGGAAAAGGTACTTACATCTTGTCAAAAAGGTGGGAATGTGAGGATTTGATATCCTCCATCATATTTTCCCATTTATCCTTCAGTATTTCTAGAGCCATGTGCTCAAGTGATATCCTTACGTGTATATCATAGATGTTGTCTACTACAGACATTTCTGGGGTTGCAATTAAGTTTCTTGCCTCAGAAATATTCTACTATAGAATAGTAAGATTAGGTAAGATGTGTGCCTGTAGTTCGGTAATCTGACCTCTTAATTGTGTTTCAGCATCCCATATTTCTTTCCTTATCCTGTTAGCCTCAATGACCTTGTCATCATGCGCCTTGATACTGTCTGCATTTGAGGTTAGGATTTGTGCACTCATTGTGACATTAGAATCTATTTCTGCTAACTTGTCACTATTTTCTTTTGTAAACTTTTCAAGTGTACACCTCTTTTGAACTAAGTTAATTGCCTCAGCAATAATTGGCTCTAATTGATCAGTTAGTTGAGAGAGATTTACCTTATTCAGTGCCACTTCTTGGCTGATCTTATCAATTAACTTGTATTGATACTTTTTCTCTGCTTGTTCTTCCATTGCTTGTTCTGCATCTACATTCTAGTTTTTCATGGCGTCGATAAGAACAGCTATTTTCTCCTTAACTGTAGCATGTTGTTCAAGTTTTACCTCAGGAACAAGTTGTTGGAGAATGTCTCTTGCCTTGTCAAGTGCCATTGTTTCTCTGTGTTCCTGTATCATTTTCTTCTTAATGGCTTTCCTTTGACATAGCACTCTAAACTCTTGAATTTTATCTGTATCCAAAGTAGTAATATCCCAGTTTGGGACTTCAATTACTTCATCTATTGTGACAGCTAAAATATCTTTCTTCAATGCTTTCTTCTTCTTCTTCTTTGGCTGGGTGGCAGATTGATGTACTACCATTTGTAATCATTGAGATTGGGTTGACTTGGTGGGTGAGGGTCAAGAAGATGAAGCATCTTGTTGTTTCCGTTCTGAGTCCACCAGCTGGTTTTGTGACATCTCCTCATTGGCCTTAGGTGTATCAACAGATATATTTTCTTTTTGTTTTGAGCTTTCATCTTGCTTGACTTCTTCACTCTTATTTTTTTCGTCATCCTTTCTCAATGTCTCCTCTATTTTGTTATCTGCTTCTTTGTTCTCTTCATTAGACACTTCTTGTTGAGTATCGGTTACATATTTCATTTATGTATATGTATCCTTTTGAGTGTTGGATGCATCTTTGTTTTCATCATTACCCATGTCCTTGGGTATATCATCATCTTTCTTAGATGATTTGTCCTAGCTTGATTGAATATCAATAGCATCGATTAATATATTCATGTTTGTCAGTGTATTGACTGTTGTAGTGTTAATAGTTGAATCCTGTCCGTCGGTATTGCCCTATGCAATATTTATGTCTTCATATTTTTGTACTTCTACTGCAAGGAATTTTCCTGTAGTGTCATTGACAATGTTGTATAACCATGATTCATCATTTATATCATCAACTAAATTACCTTTTATTGTTAACTCTTCTCTGGTAACTTCTTCATCCTCTAAACTGATGTGAATTGGATTTTCTGTTATTTGGTTTTCCTTGGTTGTGTCAGGCCATGTTTCATCTGCAATATCAACCTGTTTTTGGCCGGTTATTTGAACTTCTTCACTGTCTAACTCAACTATTGAGTTATCTCCCTGAGTGACGGTTTCCTTCTCATAACCGCTCTCCTTAGTAGGATTGATTATCTTGCTCCATTTTTCATGAGCTTCTTGTTCGATCTCTATAAACTTCCCTTCAAGAAACTTGTAAGCTCTCATTTTGGGTGAGAAATTTTTCTCATATTTCTCCACGATTTCATTTATTTCTTCCCTTTTTGATTCAGGAGGCATAAGAGTAACAAGTACTCTTTCTCTTATTTGTTTCTCCTCATGGAGTGCAAATGTGTACCTAGACGATAATCTAATTAACAGTTCTTGTGGTACACCACGTGTAGTGAATTGAAGTGTGACATAATAGTGTCTGCACATTTTAGCTATAATTGCATCTTCAATTTTATTCTGTTCTACAGAATCCCATTTCAACAATTTCTTAATCTTAGGATGTGAAATAGATGAGGCTTCTAAAATGTATTTACATATTTCATCAATGTTTTCAAGAGTTGATGTTACCTTTGTTGTTTCCTTTGCTTGTTCAATTGCAGTGTCAGGCTCATCCATAGATGAGTCCTCTATATCCTCATTTGTTTGAACAAATTTCCTCCTTTTGGTAGGTTTCCCAACTGGTTGTTTTCCCTTTGATGTGTTAGGTGTCCTTTTAGACACCTTTCCTTTTATCATGGGAGAAGGAGTTGCATCCTTTGCTATCTAACTCCTCATTCTTGACTTCTTAGGTGGAGGAGGAGGTGGTGAATCAGATTGTTCTTCCTCTGATTCATTTTCCTCTACTGTATCACCGATGGGTAGCTTGTCCTCAGTGATTTCCTCCTTACCCTCTTGTTCCTCTTCACCTTCAGAAGATACATTCAATTTATTTTTCAGTTTCTTCACCATTCTTCTTGACTATTTTACAGCTTTCTTGATGACAAGATTTGTTTTAATCTTTTGTTTGGCCTCATCATAGGTGCCAAATCTTTGTTGATTGTTGTCTGCTGGTTCATTCAGTAGTGCCTCAATGCACTCATTGGCTTGTCCTATTTTGATTTCATATTCTAACCGTGAAAGCCATGACTTCCTAGGTACTACTGCTTGGATATACGTGAAATCAGTATCTACCATGAAACATATATTTTCTTTGTGTTCCTCTATCAGATCTTCAGGAATCCTTGTTCTAGTTTGCAACATTTCCTTAATGGTTTTGAAATACTCATGCATTCCATTATCAAAATCTGTTCCTAGTGATTCTATGAATTCACCTATCTGAATGGTTATAGGTCTGCATGTGTCCCATACAACTTTTACTATTGAAGGAAAGTATTCTTCGAATTAAAATAATATGCACATTATGAGGGAACCAAACTTACAAGTGTTTGTTCTTGGAGATCTTATAGTACACATGTTCTCCTCCAGTTGATGTAACAGGAACTCTGCAAGATCCATCTTCTTTCCTTGTTTGATAATTTTGTATGTTGTGTTCATAGCAGTGCTTGATATGCTATTCATTTTGCTTGCCTGGAAGATTTTATATCTAACAACACATGCTCCAAACTTTAGCTTTACATCAGTAATGGTGTTGACCTTGAGTGCTCTTTTGTCTGATTTAGCACCAGTCAGTTTTTCCACTTCCACCAGGGATGGGTGCTTGTGAGCTTGTGGTTTATCAGTCGTAGGATAACTAGTAACTACATGAATAACATCCTTTTTTATTGGTTTTGGTTTATTAAGCCATAGAGTCTTGTTGTGCATTATGCTGAGAACAATCTTTATCCATTCTATTTTGAAAACATTGGGAAAATATAGTGCATTCATGAGTCCTTTCACTTCTAGATGTTTGTGCTCTTCTTTGAGCTTTCTAGCTTCATCACATAGTGCCCTGTAGGCATTATCTAGGTCTAGATCTCCTATTTCTGAGATCTTGCAGTGTATATAGGACCTTACGTCCTCTACCAACAAAACCCTAGGTGGCGTTCTGGAGAATTCTCCAGAATCATCAGGTTGTGATGCTATTTCTGGGTGCAACTTGTATTTGGGTTCAGCACAAGAACCTCTGCTGACAAGATCGAATGTTTTCTTCTTATCTTCCTTAATCTTTTCAACTCTAGAAGTTGATGCCATCACATTGTAGAAATTTAGGGTTTTTCATAAATCAAACAGTGCGGTCGGTGAATGTGGTTACTTACTGAATCTTTGTGATTGCCTGTGAATCCTCTAAGAAGTGTTGAGTCTTTTCTGAGGTTGCTCTTCAATTTTATTTGAAATCGATCTGCTCTGCTCAAAAATTGCGGGTGCAAAAATGAGTTCACCCGTCAGGATTTTATAAATTTTTTGTCCTAAGTTTTCATTAATGCTCACCAAATCATCGGTATACAAAGACGTTCGTCAGTAGAGGCATTCATAACATCTTCGGTGTCTGTGCAAAGCATCAAGGTTGCTAGCAGTTTTGGTGACTTCACCAATGATGGTCGGTAAAGTGGCGAAGATAGCTTTCATTGCCTCAAGGTTCACTGATGTCCGTCGGTTTACACTTAGCAACTTGGCATTTGTGTAATGACCGATACATTCCATTAAGTAGCGCTAACTTTTCTGTGTGTGTTCACCGATGCAAATTTGTACCCAATAACCGATGATATTGTTTTTCAATAGTTTAACAAATAACAATATATTGCATCTTTTATTCATGCTAATGTTTACAATATGAGCTGTGTAATGGAACTGATGCATAATATAACTTGTCATAATGCAGTTCCATACTTATGCAATTTAGTTGGAAATAGTGATGTCACCAGATCCATTGGATGGGGTGTCACCATTTGCATTACTTGTTCCAAAACCTTCAGTGTTTGTGGATTTTACCCACATCTTATTTCTCATTCTCTTGATGTCATCAATGGTATTTCCATTGGGATGAGTACTTGTATCTGTCAGTCAGTTTTTGCAATCTTTTACTGCATGTCCAACCTTATGACAGTGTAAACATGCCATACCTGGATTGGTCCAACCTCTTGATCTTCCGGTCCACTTTCTCATATAGTTGGTAGCAATATGACCATACCTTCCACATTCTATGCAGTTTACCCATGTATTATAGTACCAAACATATGAGTTACCTACTCTTGTTGGTTTGTAGCTTTTATCAGTTTCTTTTGGTGTCTAGGCCTTGTTATTCTTTTTCCAGCACTACTCTTGTGTATGCCCATTCATCTTGCAGGTAGGAAAATACTTGTCCATGTAGGTTTTCCTTTTTGGATTTGTCACTTTGGATCTGCACTCATGTGCCTTGTGTCCTTTCTTTTGACATTTATAACAATTACCAATGAAAGTATATTATTCTTGAGGAATACCTTTCATTTTGCTTCTGCAAATGTTTGAGGTGTGGCTGGGTTTTCCACAGTGATTGCATGATAGCTTCTTGGACCTTGGGGTTGTGAAATCATTCCTTTGATCTGGTTGATTAGAAGATTCACCATTCTCGTTGTACCCTAATCCTGTGTAGTTTTTGACTCTTCTATGTCCATCAAGAAAATCATCCATCCTTTTGTTGCTATCTTCAGCTTTCTTGATCAATTCATTGTGTTGATTCTAGACTTTGATTTCATGCTTCAATTTTTCATTCTCTTCTCTTAGCTCACCAATAAACTGTATTCTTTCAATGAGTTCTGTATTTAGTTTTTTTTCCTCTTGAATCATAAGAATAATATGATTGATAATCTCATGGTGATGCTCAGTAAGTCTTTGAATCTATGATTCTTTCTCTTGTAGCTTCTCTGTTATTTTCCTTCTATCATCAATGGCTAGTGTTCTTTCATTTTCAGCTTTTCTTGCATCATTCATAACATCAATCATTTTCACCATTTGAGTTTCTTGACCGATTTTCAGCATCTTGATTTGCTCTGTCAGATGTAGATTGACTTCTTGTAAACTTGTGATCTCTTCCACTGATGTGTATGATGCTTTACTTGATGTTGATTCTATTGTATCAAAGTAATCTTGTATTTATGATTCTTTGTAGTCCTTCTCATTCAGCCTAGTTGCCATAATCTTTCTTTCATCAAGGAGTTTTCTTAAGTTGATTCTCGACTCTTTATACTGCTCATAGTTTATCTGCACCTGTAATTTCTCATTCTCAATAGTCATGTCCTATCTATACTTTTCCATTGCTCTGATCTTTTCTCTTAAGTCTTTAAGCTTTTCAAGAAAGAGACTTAGCTCTGATACCAATTATTGGAATTATATTGGAATGATGTACTGAGAGGGGAGGGGTGAATCAGTACCTCTAAAAAATTTCTTGGTTAGCCCATTAACCCTTAGTCATCAGTTTGTAAATTATCTTATCTAACTATTCATCTTTCTTTATGTATATGCAGTCATAACATAATTTCTTTAATATTGAACCATACAAGAAACATTCATGAAATTAGATAACACATGACACAAGATATGATATCGCATAAAACTCTTGTTAGGAAGTAAAAACTGTGGTGGGGATTGTTACCCACAAGACTTCACTGTCTGCAGATAAGAAGGGGCCGATAAAGGCTTACAATTGGTCACTTCTGATGACCTACCCTATTAGGAGTATTACAGTGGAGACCTGTTAAGATCTACTTTGTTTGAAGCTTTAGCAACACTGTTAAGTGTGCACTCTGTTAAGAGATTTGT
>MU228094.1:3067703-3080203 GCA_018584345.1 Thuja plicata
ATCTCTAATTGTTGATAAAAGATCCAATAAAGCTTCCTATGTATAAGTAATCATCTTTTCATGATTGAATAATACCTTTTTCTGCACGTCAGTAGCCTCTGTGTGTTCTTGATAACTAGATATAATCCCTTTTTTTGAAATTTGCATGAATTCTGCCTTCTTCTCCTCAGATCCTCTTCATGGCTATCAACAACAATGAATCCATGATTCACAATTTATTGAACATCTATTTCTACTAGATTTTAGCTCTATTCTTGATTCACGCTTCGCAAGTTAACTCTAGATCCAAGCTTTACAACTTGACCTTGATCTTTAGTTAGATATGTTTTAGATCCGTTAGGATGCTTTAAAACATTTACATTATGCTTGCTTGACCCTTAAGTAATTATTTAAAAAAAATTAAAACACTAAAAATAGAATTACAATGCTTTATCTGACATGTAAAACTCAGATCCACTATTTGCGGGTTCTCTAACTGGTTGTCGGTTCTGATGGTCGGGCAGCTCTGTCAGTCTGTCGGTTTTCTTTTATGTTGGTGTTCCTTTCTTGAACTATTCATCGGGTATGCCTTTTCTGCTCTGTTGGTTTTGTTCTCAAAACTGTATCATCGGTGATGATCTTTATGTTATATTATTGACCTGTCGGTGATGTCATGTTTACTTCGTCGGTGCAACACTTGTCAGTGTTCATTAGTCAATTCCATACTTAGCATTTTCTTGTGACTTTTTGTTCTGTTGGGTATGCTCGATGTCTACCGGTTATGCTTGTAGTCTGTCGGTTATGCTTGTACCGATGATCTCTGTCAATGTTTTTCACTAAGTGTACTATTGGCAAAACTTAATGTCATCAGTTGCTTCACCATTTTTACCTTAAACTTGGTGATCACCCTCTCCAATATAATTCCTCCATTCTTGCCAATGTGTTAAGTAATAATATAGGATTTAGAGACTTGTTCATCAAGAAATGGTGATGACATAAAGAGGAATGATCCTAAACACTCATCTTGACACCAAAACTAGTGCAAAATAAGTACTTACAGCCCTATGTGTGCGGAAAGTCAAAAGAAATAGATCAAAATAAATACTTAGGCCTCTGAAATGCATTAAAAGGATTGTTTAAATACAAAATAACCCTCAATACAACATTACCAAATCAGAAAGGAAGTGCACAATATAAAATAAGCATGGAATTTTCATATTGTGATTCTTCTATTCACAAAAATATTGTTTTTTTACATCACATATGTTTTTTCTTTCTTCCCCCTAGTATATCCTCAGCTTCTTGCTAACACCCAAAGTGTAATTTCAAATGTCAGCGACCGTTATAGAAGATGAAATGACTCAAACATCAGCATAGGTCATCCCAAAGGTGTCATATCCTCATCAACCAAACATAATTCCAATCATGCCAACTCCTGATGGCTTCATTGGGCATCGGGTTAGCACATTTACAAACTCATCGATCCCTGATCACTTCCTCAGAGTAACACACACTAATCATCAGGATAGCATGTTGCATTGGGGTAGCTCATTTCTAGACTTGTTGATCCTCGATCACTTCATTGAAGTAATACACACCAATCATCAAGATATCATGTTCCATCAGGGTAGCACATTTTGTGTCATGTTGATTCCTGAGGGCTTCATTAGGGTAAGTTATGTCGATAGTGCAAATTTTACAAATGTGTTCAAAATGCATCTAGGCCTTTTTATGATTTTGACCAACTGGTTCATTTTGATTCCAAAACACCCTAAGGACTTAAAAATATCAATCCTACCCTAATATGGATCTCTTTTGACTATTTTGACCATGAGGGCTTATGTGTTCTGCTCATATCAATGACCTTACAAAATTGGGTCCTTATTAAAAACACCCTTACTAACTCCTATTTAGATGTCTTTAGACTCGTGGCATTCCATGAGTGTTGTATCAAAGTCAAGGATTTATGCATTTATTTGGGCAGCCATGGCCATCTAATAGGTTAAATCACAAAGCCTCACTAAAAGACCCTTAAAACTAGGGCTTTCTCATTAACTCATCTCCTCTCACTTCTAGACCTCAACCCGAGTTGTTTCACCATTTCACCCTCAAACTTAGTGATCACCCTCTCCAATCTCATTCCTACATTCTTGGCAATGTGTTAGGTAATAATACAAGGTTAGAGACTCATTCCTCAAGAAACAGTCATGACATAAAGAGGAATGAGCCTAAACACTCATCTTGACACCAAAACAAGTGCATTTTAAGATCAAAATCAAATACATCAAAAGAAATAGATCCAAATCAAATACTTAGGCCTCCAAAATGGATTCAAATGATTGTTTAAATACCAAAGAACCCTCAATGGAATGTTACCAAATCAAAAAGGAAGTGCACAATATAAAATAAGCATGGAATTCTCATATTACATCTCAGATTCAAGAAACTGTAATTCCTCTATTCACAAAATTTTTTTTTTTACATCACATACATTTTTTTATTTCTTCCCCCTGGTATAACCTTATCTTCATGTTAACACCCAAAGTGGAATTCCAAATGTCAGTGACCATTAGAGAAGATTAAATGACTAAGACATCAATGTAGGTCATCCCAAAGGTGTCATCTCCTCATCAGCCAAATAGAATTCTAGTCACGCCGACTCCCGATGGCTTCATCGAGCATCGGGTTAGCTCATTTCTAGACTCTTTGATCCCTGATCACTTCCTCAAAGTAACACACACTAATCATCAAGATATCAAGTTTCATCGGGGGAGTTCATTTCTAGACTTTTTGATCCTTGATCAGTTCATCAGTGTAACACACATCGATCATCAGGATAACATGTTCCATCGGGGTAGCATGTTTTGTGTCATGTTGATTCCCAATGGCTTCATCAGGGTAAGTTATACTGATAGTGCAAATCTTAAAAATGTGTTCAGAGTGCATCTAGGCCTTTTGTGATCTTCACTAACTAGTTCATTTTGATTCCAAAACACCCTAAGGACTTAACAATATCAATCCTATGCTAGCATGGACCTCTTTTAACCAGTTTGATCATGGGGTCTTATGTGTTTTGCTCATATCAATGGCCTTACAAAATTGGGTCCTTATTACAAACACACTTACTAACTCCTATTTAGATGTCTTTAGACTCATGGCATTCCATGAGTGTTGTATCAGAGCCAAGCATTTATGTATTTATTTGGGTAGACATGCCAGTATAATAGGTTAGCTCACAAACCCTCACTAAAAGACCCTTAAAACTAGGGCTTTCTCATTAACTCATCTCCTCTCACTTCTAGACCTCAACCCAAGTTGTTTCAACATTTTTCCCTCAAACTTGGTGATCACCCTCTCCAACCTCATTCCTACATTCCTGTTAATGTGTTAGGTAATAATACAAGGTTAGAGACTCATTCCTCAAGAAATAGTGATGAGATAAAGAGGAATGAGCCTAAACACTCATCTTGACACCAAAACTAGTGAAAAGTTCTTACAACACCATGTGTGGACAGTCAAAAGAAATAGATCAAAATTAAATACATAGGCCTCCAAAGTGGATATAAATGATTGTTTAAACACCAAATAACCCTCAAAGTAAAATTACCAAATCATAAAGGAAGTGCACAATATAAAATAAGCATGAAATTCTTAGATTACATCTCATATTGCAGAAATTGTTATTCTTCTAATCACAAAAATGTTGTTTTTTTAATATCACATACATTTTTTCTTTCTTCCCCTGGTATATCCTTAGCTTCTTACTAACACCCAATGAGGAATTCCAAATGCCAGTGACCATTACAGAAGATGAAATAACTTAGACATCAGTGTAGGTCATCCTGAAGGTATCATCTCCTCATCAGCCAAAATAGATTTCCAGTCATGCCAACTCCCGATGGCTTCATTAGGCATCAGGTTAGCACATTTCCAGACTCGTCGATCTTGGTCACTTCCTTAGACTATCACGCACTCGTCATCAAGATAACATGTTCCATCGGGGTAGCTCATTTCCAAACTTGTCGATCCCCGATCACTTCATTGGTATAACACACCGATCATCAAGATAACATGTTCCATCGCGGTAGCACATTTTGCATCATGCCAATTCTCGATGGCTTCATCGAGGTAAGTTATGTCAGTAGTGCAAATTTTAAAAAAATGTTTAGAATGCATCTAGACCTTTTGTGAACTTGACCAAGTGGTTCATTTTGATTCCAAAACACTCTAAGTACTTAACAATATCAATCCTAACCTAACATGGACCTCTTTTGACAAGTTTGACCATCAGGGATTATGTGTGTTATTCATGTCAATGGTCTTACAAAATTGGGTCTTATTACAAACACCCTTACTGACTCCTATTTAGATGTCTTTAGACTCATGGCATTCCATGAGTGTTGTCTCTAGAGGTGCTCCTACACCAGAAAGAGATAAATATATTATCTTCTTTAAATAAAGACAAGTTAACTTTTCCTAGTCATATGCTGACATGTCAGGTTTTGATTTGGAGCTAGTATTGCATCATCTGTCATTGTTACCAAACATAAAGATAGTTAAATAAAAACTGAGAAAAATGTATCCACACATTGCTTTTCTAGTGAAAGTTAAGTTAAAGAAACTCTTGGATGTCGGCTTCATAAAACCTATCCCTTATGCAGAATGGATCTCAAACCTTGTACCAGTTACAAAACATTTAGGTGATATCCGCATATATATATATATATATATATATATATATATATATATATATATATATATAGATTTCAAGGACCCAAACAAAGCTTATCCCAAGGATGACTTCCCATTACCCAACATTGATATCATTGCATATTTGACAACAAGACATCAAATGTTATCTTTAATGGATGGATTCTCAAGATACAACCATATTAGAATAGCTCTAGAAGATCAACATAAAACTATATTCACCTATGCATGGGGAACCTACTACTGGAATGTTATGCCTTTCAATTTAAAACACAACTGCTACCTATGAGAGAGTAATGGCGACAATCTTCCATGACATGATTTACAAAACAATGCAATATTTTGTCAATGATATCCTAGCAAAATCCATGTTTAGAGAAATTCATCTACAAATGTTGGGTCCTTTATTTGATAGGTTACAAGAATACTAGGTTAGACTCAATCCAGAAAAGTGTGCTTTTGGAGTTACTTCTGGAAAAATCCTAGTATTCATAGTTTCACACAGAGGAATAGAAGTGGACCTAGAGAAAGTCAAGGCAATGTTAGACATGCCTCCTCCCACAAACCTGAAACAACTCGGGGTACTTCATGAATGCTACAATAAATTAGAAGGTTCATAGCACAACTGGACAATAAGTGTCATCCATTTCAGCACCCATTGCACAAAGGAGTAATGTTTTTATGGATGGACCACTGTCAGCAAGATTTCTAAGTTCTTAAAGATTATCTTCTAAGATATCTAGTCCTAGTACCACCAACCCTAGGAAATACACTTATATTATATATCTCAGCAACCGAGTCAGCATTGGGAGCCGTCTTAGCTTAGCATGATGATCAAGGAAAAGAAAGGGCCATTATTACACCACTCAAACACTTGTTGGATATGAGCTCAATTATTCACCAATAGAGAAAGCATGCCTCACAGTTATTTTTGCTTGCTAGAAGTTGAGACATTACATGCTAAGTCATCTGACAAAGCTCATAGATCATATAGATCCATTAAAGTATTTTCTAAGCAAGGAAACACTAACTGGAATACTCGTCAAGTGGGTCATGATCCTAAGTGAATTTGAAATAGAAAATGTGGATTGAAAATCCATTAAAGGACAACTCATTGTGGATCAACTAGCAGAGGCACCTATACCTGATCATCAACCAATTATCTTTGAATTCCCAGATGAATCAATTCTCATTATAGAAGCATCTGCAATAGACATACGAAAGCTATATTTTTATGGATCCTAAACCAACCATGATGCAGGGGCAGGAATTGTCCTTATTACTCCACAAGGTTATGCAATTCCTAAAATATTTTACAATCAACTTTCTATGCACCAAAAATATAGCAGAGTACGAAGCTTTGATCATTGGGTTGAAGTTAAGCATTCAATGGAAAATATAGAATATCAAAGTCTATGGTGACTCCCAGTTGGTTATTAGTCAAGTGAATAATGAATATATGACTAAAGATGAGAAATTGATCCCATATAGAAAATTAATGGATGAACTGCAGGATTCTTTTCAGTACATTGTTTTTGAAAAAATTCCAAGGGTTCAGAATAAAGACGCAAATGTGATGGCTACTATAGCATCCCTCATATACATGCTAGGAAATGAAACAAGATTTGAGTTCTTGGTTGAACAACTAATGATCCCAACCTATGAAGTACCAATGTCAAAAAAAAATTGTGTCCTTGTTGGTCACGAGTCACCCTGGTACAAAGACATTTATACTTATCTTAAATACAACCACCTTCCACCTAACTTGTCCTGAAACTAGAAGAAGTCCATAATTAGACAAGCCGCTAGGTATACCATTCTCATTGATACTCTATATAGGAAAGTTCTAGATGGTACACTCTTAAGGTGTCTCAATTCCATAGAATCCCAGACAGCCTTGCATGAGGTTCATGAAGTTGTTTACGATGCCCATTTGGGTGGCAATAGCTTAGCGAATAAAATTTTGAGAATAGGACATTACTGGCCAACCATGGAGGAAGATGCCCATAAATATGTTCAAATATGTAGATAGTGTCAGATTAATAGAGACCTTATACATGCACCATCTCAAGAGATCTAACCCCTCACTTCTCCTTGGCCTTTTTCAAGATGGGGATTTGACCTAGTCGGTAAGATTACACCCATTTATTCTAATGGTCATAAGTACATAATCATAGCCACTGAGTACTTCACTAAGTGGGTGGAATTTATTCCTTTGACATACATTACAGGTAAATAGATCTCTATGTTTATCCTAAATTACATCATCTTCTGGTATGAAATCCCTCAAACCATACTTACTAAGCATGGGTTACCCTTTCAAAATAAAGATGTCAAAGACCTCTGTGAGAAGTTGCAGATCAAACAAAACTTCTCATCCTTTTATTACCCCCAAGGAAATGGCCAAGTTGAGGCAACAAACAAAACTATTCTAAAAATTCTAAAGAATGTTGTCAATAAAATTGGTTGAATGCTTAGTCCTGCCTTGTGGGCATATACAACCGGTGTCCAAACTCCAACAGGGAAAACTCCCTTTTCTCTAGTGTATGGATCATAATTAGTTTTACCCATCGAGGTTGAACTCCCATCCCTCAAAATTTCTTTGAAGAACTCCACTACAGATGAGGATTATAGGGTAGTCAGATTGTGTGAGATTGAATTGTTAGATGATAACAGTAAAAGTATCATGAATCACTTACAATGCTATCAAAATCACCTTTGTAGAAGCTACAATAAGAGAGTCAAACTAATAACAATTGATGTAGGAGATATGGTCCTCAAGGAAAATCAAAAGAATCAAGCAAAAAGAGAAAGACCAGGAAAGTTTGAACCAAATTGGTTAGGAACCTATGTCATCATTGGATCCTTTGATAATGGGTCATATCAATGGGATACTCAAGAAGGATATCACCTCCCTAGCTACATAAACAACATACAACTCAAAAGGTTTTATATATGATATCCAAAGATCAAGTGTGCATAGTTTAAAAGATCCTAAAAAAATACAAAAGTTACTTTGGTGAAAACTTGACAAATAAGCACCTTGGCAACAAGAAAAAAAAAAGTGAAAAATAGAAAAAAGTAAAGAGAAACAAAATCTCCCTTTGGGGAAAACCTGGAAAACATGCGCTATTGGGTAGGTACCTTGGTGAAAACTTGGGAAACAGGTGCCAAGTGTTGAAATATCACTTCACCATGAATGAACTCTACTGATCAACTTGCACTTATTGAATGAATATCGCTAAGAATGCCAAGAAAGAAACCCAAAAAGTGCATTCCTCATGAACATTCATGCTCATCCTTGACCTATACTTCCTCACCAAACTAGTGGTAGTCTTAATGTCCTAAAAAATCCCTAAAAAGAGCAAAATATCCAAGAAAAAACCCTAAAAAGAGAAAAATGTCCTAAAAAATCCCTAAAAGAGAATAATGTCCTGAGAAAATTCATGAAAAGAGCAAAATGTCCTAAAAAGAGGAAAATTTCTTGAAAAAATCCCTAAAAAGAGCAAATGACATGAAAAAAATCCTCAAATTTTAGATAACGTCCTAAACAAAATGTCAAAAACATCATAAGAGATCCTGAAATAATCCTAGAAAATGGAAAAACATTAAAAAAAATCAAAAAATATCAAAAATCCTTGCAATAAAATCATCTCTGTCGTGACAAGTAGAAAGTGTCATCAAACATCAAATCTCATATCAAAATAACGAGCTTCATAAATCAGAAATGGACTCATGAGACCCTTCTTTATCAACCGTCCAATTTGTCATCTATCAATTCAATCAATCAGTCAAATGTATTATATAATGACAGATAGACTCGAAACCAAAACAAATTGATCTTATATAAGAAGTCCATTTTTTAAACCAGACACTTCCACATCAAAATAAACCCAAACAAAGGTCACGAATGTTGTTGAAAAAGTTACTCATGTCAATCTATTTATTGATTTATTTTTTGTGATTGTTTTCCTATGCACCTTAAGGACACCATTGAGTGGTGAGAGTGTCTATGATGGTTCATAATCTTGTTTTATTTGATTGTTGTTTTTAGAGTGTTTCAATAAAGTTATGGGGCAAGGATAATTTAGGGTGAATGTGATAATTATTGTCATGTATATGGAAACCACACACCCCCAAGTCTATGATAACCCTAGAATAATGTCAAACATTCCTTATTTTTTGTCTACTTATTTCAACACAGATCATAGCGGTATCTAGATGGTCAATATTTGGGTGCATTCGTACCTCTTTCTTTTTAAAATAAGGCACAATGATGAAATTGGTGAAAACATTCAGTAGTGACTCAATACATCATCTATTTTGATAGCATAAGTTCATCAATTCTTCTAATTCTTTCTAATAAATCAACCTTCTTTCTAATATCCTCCTAATTCACTCATACAATCCTAACTCACGTACTTAGACATATCATATTAGGTCTTGCTTACATGATAAATCTACTGCATAGAGAAAACACAAAAACATAGGAATGCATACATCATACATAGAAATCATATCATCATGTACATATAAACATCATCAAAAGATAACAACATCATTTATTATATCTAGGAATCATAGTATATCATCATCATAAGTGCATCATGTCATAAGTACGTCATAACATGCATAAATCATCATAGAAACATATAGAAGTACATGTCATAAATTAAATGCATACATAAATACACATCATATAAAACAAGTCATAATGCTACCAAAAAGATCCATCTCATGTATATATCATCAAATCAAGTGTTTGACTACAATGAGAGCTCGCAAGCTCGATCAAAGTAAATAAGTGTCTATGAAAAAATGATACAAAATCATAAAATAGGTGTCATATGTTGTTGCCTCCACCTTTTGGTCTGGGAGGTGTCATAGAAGGACCTGCACCAACCTCTCGAGACATGACCTTAGGAGTGTCTTCCTGTATTTCTCAGACCGGTTGTGCTACTACATTACTACCCTAAGATCTCTGAGATCTTGGAGTCCTCTAAGCTATATAGCTTGGCACTCTCCGCTCTACTAGGATGACACACTCATAATTCCCTCTCTAGTACTCTATCTTCCTTTGTGCCTCTCTCCCAACTCAGTAGATTATATCAATAGCCTTCTAAAGAGACAGATCCTTGACACTATCAATAAAGGCTCTTGCCTCCGCTCTAGCCACCCCCTCTCTCTCTCTCATCTACAACTGTCACTTGGAACTCAACATATGATGCTCTGATCTTTGCAACATCCAAGCTCTTCTCCAAACCCCTAATCTAGCCCCTCAATCTCTGAACCATATCACTCTCTACCTCATCTCCTCCTCCCTCTACACCCTCTACTGGCGTATCCACCTCCAAATCCTCTCCCTCAACCCCGTCATCTTCATCATCCTCACTATCACTAGTACTATCAATAGTGTATCTACTTGACTTTGAAGACAAAGAGGATCTGCTACTACCCTCCTTTCCCTCTCCACCCTCACCTCCCTCTCTCGATCCCTATGTTGGGGCATCATCTCGGTGAGTCTGCACTATCCTAACTAACTGACCTCTCTTCTCCTCCTCTCCCTCCTCATCCATGATAATAGAAAATTCCTAGGATCCTTACCACCTCCTTCCCCTCCTCCCCCTCCTCCTCCATCACCCCTAACACCCCTACCTCAGCCTCCTCTTTTTGTACCTTTTCTTCTGCATGTACCCCTCCCACCTACCACCCTGTTGCCTCCTCTTCATGATGACTAGAGCTACTGGTGAAGTAATATCTATCAAAGGGACTATCCTATGACTGGCTCACCATGCATGATACTACAAAGTAGTATTGGAATCAATCAATTTAGACCTCCAAGTCCATCTAACTAGCCTAAAACCCTAAAAATCTATGTGTGTGTCATGTGTAAGAACAACCAGACCCCAAGTGGAAGTATCCCTATACCTCCACATAATCAAGCCATAGGAGTCACTAATATCATGTACCTCCCCGAACTATCACAAAATCTGCCTAGGGTTATGCAAGTCTATCATATGGGCATGCTTTATAGTACACCCTACCAGGTATCTCCTTTATCTGAACAGTGAAAGATAAACCTCCTCGCCTGCCCACAGTGGACAAGCTCTGTATAGTCTCCAAATGAAATATGGAAACATGTCTAACTGCTACCTCTAGTATATAATATGACCCATATGACTCTGCACTATGGCTCCCTCATATAGATAAACATACGGGAAACCCTCGAGAAGATCTCTGGGAACAATGGGTCGATAGACAACTATATGCTCCCATGCCCAGATCTTTTGTAATGTGACACTATAGCCAATTAAATTACCCTCATGCTAATACACATTATAAATATGGAAATAAATATGTGCTAACATACATGGGCCCCAGGCATAGACTGTCCTATCCCTAACCATACCTCTTAAAAAAGATCCCCATCCAACTAAAAACCCATGTTGTCTCTTTTCTTGTCATAATATACCGCATATCAGACTACCCAATAAAATAGTCAACCTTTCAAGTATACCTCCAAACCAAGACCATGGAATATCGTCTGCCAAACCTAACTGAACCTCAGGAACCCCAGCCACCTCTTCCAAAGTTGTCATCCCTGGCTATCTTGGGAACTCTACTAATGCACCATGGATCATAATCTAGAGGATACGATATACATCCTCTAGGGAAATAGTAGCCTCATTCGTAGGTAAATGAAAGGTACAGGTGTTAGAATGACACCTCTCCAAAAGGGTAAATATCATACCATAGTTGGTCATGATCTATGGCATGTAGGTCACCCAATATAAACCAAGTTGCCTAAGTGTCTATCTCTCAGCCTCAGAAAGATGAAATCTCAAAGTGATACTTGGAGGTCTAGTCTCCTGACATCGAAAAACATCATAGACATGCGGAAAAATAGGAAAACATGACCACGCATTAGAATCAAGACATGGTGTCAAATGGAAAAAACTTAAAATATACAAAATAGAGTGTATGCCTCTCTTCCGTGATCCATGGTTTGCCAAGCTTTCCAAAGGCAAGGGTTAGTAGCAAAGGTTTCACAAATGATGTAAATCAAGTACACAATAACTACTAAAATGAATAACCTGAAATGTAATCAACAAAATGTACAAGCAAGAGAAAGGAAAACAAATAAATGCAAACCCCACGATGCTTGAAGCTTCTATTTTTTCTCTCTACTCCTTCTAAAATGTTGTTCTTGATGCTTAGTATTGGTGGGGCAGCGTCTATGACTTTAGAAGCGTCAAGAATTTTGCTAATTTAAATGGGTGTGTGATCGCAAGATGGCTTGAATGCTAGAACCAAACTGACATAGTAATGGCGCATGAGAGATTGAAATCCTGGATCCTTCAAATGGTTATGAAGGGTTTATTATATAGGAATAGGTGATGATATGAACAGTTGAGATCAATCCCAGAGATAGGGAGATAACGGTTGAGATCAAAAGGAACTGGAGAGGTCATCAGTAAACTCCACCTCTTCAATTGGTAAAGAGGAGATAGAGTTTGGTTGACTGAAGAGCTAATTATGAGTTACCTTTTTGAACTGAAGAGGTGGGTGAAGTTACCCATGTGGACTGGAGAGATGGGTGGAGTAACCCATGTGAGCTAATTGGAGTTATCTCTTTGAAGATAAATGAATATTTGATTCATTTATTTAATTAATATTTTCAACGTGTGAGATAATTGAATTCTTTTTGGTTTAGAATTGCTTTATTGAATGAAATTAAATTAATTTAATTGAAATTAACTTAATTGGAAGAATTTAATTAGTAAGTTTAAATATTTGAATTTAAACTATAG
>MU228094.1:3080951-3092115 GCA_018584345.1 Thuja plicata
CATACCACCTGGATACCGCCATGACCTCTTGATAGCGGAAGGAGTAGAGAGATTGAATAGAAAGAGAACCTAGTGCACCCAAATATTGACCATCTGGGTTCAACTATATTCCCTATTTGAAAAGAAAGAGAGCCAAAAGCACCCAGATATTGACCATCTGGATACCACTTGTCCTCTGAATTAATCTAAAACAAAGAAACCAAGATAGAACTCCTATGCACCTAGAGTCCATCTGGATAACACTGTGAGCTCTTGATTTCTGCAAGGGCAAGCCAAGAAAACAAGATAGAACTCCTACACCCCTAGAGTCCATCTGGATAGCATCGTAAGCTCTTGTTTGCAACATAAAGGGAAAGACCATAGAAACCAAGATAGAACTCCAAAGCACTAAAAGTCCATCTAAATAGTGTTGCGAGCTCTCGATTCTATAAACCAAATAAGCAAAGATAAGGAATGTCCAATTCTTTCCCAGGGTTAAGCTCAAATCATGGACCTGTGTGACTACCAGATAAGTGACAGCACCTACCGCATTTATCCTAAATCATCGTGGCCCTAAAATTGAAGTGAACATTCAACAGATAGAAATCAAAGAAAATAAGTCATGATCTATCATAGCTACTCTCCTCACATGGTGGATCCTGGAGTAGCATAAGAACATAACTGCGAAATATAGACTGACATCTAACCAACTTGAATGAGCTAGTCAACATTTTTTTGGATGGTTCCTTGATGTAGTTGGATTCTCTTGATTGGCTCGACTCTTTGGATAGGCTTGATTGGCTTGATTGCTTGAGTGTGTCTGGTTTCAGCAATAGATTACTCATATAAGACTGACATGTCTGGTTTGAGCATATCCATCACTGTGTAAGACAATTGATATGATTGATTGTGATCGTGTTGGCAGTTCATCAAGTTGTGTCAGATGGGCCCCATGCTGGATCGTAATGCTCATGATTGTGACAATTGATAGATTGATTTGATCATTTTGGCAGTTGATCAAGTTGTGTCAGATGGGCCCAATTTTGGTTCGCAAAGCTCATGATTGTGACAATTGATAGATTGATTTGATCATTTTGGTAGGTGATCAAGCTGGTCAGATGGGCCCAATGCTAGTTCTCAAAGCTCATGATTGTGACATTGATTGACTGAGTGTGATCACCCTCTGCTCTCTTGATAACCAAGTTGGTTTTATTGCTTTGGATTTTGCAATTTTTTGAATGTTTTTTATGAAGATTGATTTTCTCAGAACATTTTATTTTTTTAGGATTTTTTATGAGTTTTCTAATTTTTAGGATTTTTTTAGGACATTTAGAATCGCCCCCTAGTTTGGTGGACTAGTATTAAACATGGTTAAGTGCTTTGGTGCTCAGCGGGGAGTTTTCTTCTGGATACAGGTTGGGATAGTCAGTCTTGCATTTGTTATTTGCTCAAGATTTTGGAGTTCATTGATTGTGAAGCTGGATTTCAACACTTGGCGCCTGTTTGCCAGGTTTTCACCAAGGTGCCTACTCAATAGCGCCTGTTTGATAGGTTTTCACTGAGAGAGCAATTTTTTTTTCTTTACTTTTTTGCTTTTTTTTATTTTTTGTTGTCGCCAAGGTTCCTGATTGCCAGGTTTTCACCAAGGTAACTTTTTTATTTTCTAATTTTTTTGATATTTTCTGGATATGTAGATAGGTGCCTTAATCATAGAGACCTCAAGGGTAGAACCTCTTGAGGTGCATTCTTTTGATGTATCCTGGGAGCTGATCTCCTTCTGGTGTCATGAGGATGAATGCCCCACTCTAAGTAGAGCTGACAGTGACAAATGGTCCTAGCCAGTTAGGCTCCAACTTTCTGGGTTTGACTCGCTCTGCTTCATTCTTCTGATTTTCCATGAGGACAAGGTCTCCTACCTCAAATTTTTGTAGCTTCACCTTCTTATGATAGTTCCTTCTAAGGTGATTTTGATAGCATTGTAAGTGGTCGAAGGCATGCTGTCTTCTTTAGTCTAGTAACTCTAGTTCAGTGAGCCTTGCTCCTCTGTAGTCTTCATATGTGATCAGGTTCTTCAATGATATCCTTAGGGATGGAATTTCCACTTTGAGGGGTAATACCACCTCTGATCCATTGACTAGGGAGAAAGGAGTGGCTCCTATAGGTGTTCTCACACTAGTTTTGTTTTCCCATAATGCGGGACTAAGCTGTAAATGCCAGTCTTGCCTTGATTCGTTCACTGTTTTCTTCAGGATTTTCAAGATTGTCTTGTTTGTAGCTTCAGCTTGGCCATTTCCTTGAGGATAATAAAAGGAAGAGAACCCTTGTTTGATATGGAACTATTTGCATATCCCTTCAACATCCTTATTCTAGAAAGGGGTACCATGATCTGTCAGGATTGTTTGAGGGATCTTATATCGACAGATAATGTGGTTAAGTATGAACATTTCTATTTTCTTTCTAGTGATGTAAGTGAGGGGAATTGCTTCCACCCACTTAGTGAAATACTCTGTTGCTGCTATGATGTATTTGTCACCATTTGTTGAAGAAGGTATTATTTTCCCCACTAGGTCAAATCCCCACATGGAAAATGGCAATGGTGATGTGATAGGATTTAGTTCTTGGGCTGGTGCATAGATGAGGTCCCCATGAATTTGACATTGTCTACACCTTTGTACATTTTTGTGTGCATCTATCTCTATTGTGGGCCAATAGTATCCCATGCAGATGATCTTCTTAGCTAAGTTGTTGCCACCTCCGTGGGTTCCACAAATTCCTTCATGTACCTCGTACAAAGCTTTCTGGTATTCCATGGAAGTGAGACATCATAATAGCGTTCCATCTAGACTTTGTCTGTATAAAGTAGTTGAGAGGATGGTATACCTAGAGGCTTGGCAGATGAGGGACTTTTCTCTAGTTCCTAGACAAGTTGTGAGGTAAAACATTATTTTGGAGATAGTTATAGACATCTTGATACCATGGGGATTCAGGACCAACAAGGACACATGTTGATTCTATGATAGATGCTTGGTGTAATGGCACCAAAAGTAGCTATACTAGAAACTGGAATCTTGTTTTGTTGCCTGGAATATCAATCAGTGATGCTATGGTAGCCATTGCATCTGTAGCTTTGTTCTATGCTTGTGGGACTTGCTCGAAGAAGATGTAATGGAACTTGGTGCATAGTCTTTCCACTTGTGCTTTGTATGGTATGAGTTTCTCATCTTTGGTCATATAATCATTGCTAACTTGACTGAAACTGTGAGTCTCCAAAGACTTTTAGGTTCTTGATTCTCCATTGAATGGCTATCTTTAGACCGATGACAAGTGCTTCATATTCTACTATGTTGTTGGTGCACAGGAATTTGAGTCTGAAAGACTTTGGAATTATATCATGATCTGGGGTGATAAGCACTATCCCTGCCCCTGCACCATGGTTTGTACATGATCCATCAAAATAAAGTTTCCATACCTCAATCGCTGGTTGTAGTGTCATGATAGATTCGTCAGGAAAGTCAGAAATAATAGGCTAATGGTCCTGAATGGGTGCCTCTGCTAGTTGATGTGCGATCACTTGTCCTTCGATGGCCTTTTTGTCTATGTACTCAATGTCAAACTCAATTAAGATCATTACCCACTTCGCCAGTCGTCCGGTGAGCGCTGCTTTTCTTAGGAGGTACTTTAAAGGATCAATATGTGCGATCAACTTTGTTTGGTGACTCAACATATAATGTCTCAGATTTTGGGAAGCAAAGACAACTGCAAGGCATGACTTTTCAATTGGCGTATAGTTTAGCTCATATCCAACCAATGTCCTACTTAGATAGTAGATCACCCTCTCTTTACATGTGTCATCATGTTGTGCCAAGAGTACACCTAATGCTAACTCTGTCACTGAGATATATAGATGCAATGGTCTACCTTGTACTGGTGGTACCAATATAGGAGACTTGAGAAGGTAGTCTTTGAATATTTGAAATGCCTATTCGCACTGCTCTATCCATATGAATTTGATGTCTTTGTGCAATAGATTTTGGAATGGGTGGAACTTGTCTACTAGTTGAGCTATGAAGTGCCTGATTGATTGGAGCCTTCCTTGTAACCCTCTTAGTTGTCTCAGGTTTGATGGTGGAGGCATGTCCAATATTGCTTTGACTTTTGCTGGGTCCACTTTGATTCCTCTATGTGACACTATGAACCCCATTAACTTTCTTGTTGTGACACCTAACGCACATTTCTTTGGGTTTAGATAGACCTTGAATTCTTGCATTTTGTCAAAGATTGGCCCCAAAACTTGTAGATGATCCTTTCAAAATATTGACTTGGCTAGCATGTCATTCACATAGTCTTCCATTGTTTTGTGGATGAGATCATGAAATATAGTTGTCATAGCCCTTTGATATGTCGCTTCAGCATTCTTTAAACCAAACGGCATGATATTCCAACAATATGTCCCCCAAGGACATATGAAATCTATTTTGTGTTGGTCCTCTGGTGCGATCCTTATTTGATTATACCCTGAAAAGCCATCCATGAGTGATAGCATTTGATGTCCAGCAGTTAGATCTACTATCATATCAATGTTGGGTAAGGGAAAGTCATCTTTGGGAAAAGCTATGTTGAGACCCCTAAAATCTGTGCAAATCCATATCTGACCACTATACTTTGTAACCGGTACCAAGTTAGATATCCAGTCTGTGTATGGTATAGATCTTATGAACTTAGCATCCAGGGGTTTTTCAACTCTGCCTTGACTAGCAATGCAACATGAGGATGCATCTTTCTCAGCTTTTGTTTGACAGGTTTGGCATTAGGTAGCAACGATAGATTGTGTAGTACTAGCTCTGGATCCAACCCTGGCATATCTAAGTAGGACCATGCAAAATTTATCAACCTTGCTTTGAATAAACTGATGAACTGTTCTCTATCCTCGGGGGTGAGTGATTTTGCCAAGTATATGTTCTTTGGGTTCTTGTCATTTCCAAAATTGACTTCCTCTATTTCTTCTGCTAGTAATGCTGATTTCTCCTCTGTCAAGGGGAGGAGTACCTTCTTTCCATCTTGTAGTGCCTCAGTGAGGTTTTTGCTAGAAGATACGTCATTCTTTTGTTCTTTTTTCTTTTATGGACTGGAAAGAGGAGCTTCCTCCCTGAAATATGTCGATCTGTCGAGGTTAAAGGAGAAGCATGCCTTGTGGTCTCCTAATGGAATGCCTTCCCTAAGTCCCATGAAATGAGAAATAGCCTCATCATTCTCGAAGACATCTAAATCAGGTGGTCCTTGTTGATCCCACTCTATGAGTTCAGGGTGTACAAGATAGATACTTTCACAGTTGTTTGGCTCTGGTTGACTGAAAGGGACTACAGATATGGTTCCTAAAAAAATAGACTGTGATGTGGATGCACCACTTGAGGTCTGATAAATGACATGCTTGTCTATGCAAGGTTGTTCGATAATGGTCAGTTGGTCAAATAAGTCCTCTAGATTTATGATAGTGTCTGACCGAGGGGAATAATCTAGGATCGACAGTCCATATTCGTGAAGGGATCTCCACTCATACTCATGGGAGTTAGTCTCAATAGAATGCTTTTCAGATGTCTCTCTTCCTTGGTTATCATCGATTTCTATGTGGAGGTCTATTTGGGTTTGTGTAGTTCCCTCTTCGGTGGGAAACAACTGTGCTAATATGTTGCCTATCAAGACATGTTCTGTGTTGTGCCCCCGGTGCATCTCTGCTATTTGTTCCTGATTAACTTGAATGTCTTGAATCACAAGATTGGTTCTTTGTTGTCCATAGCCCAACCCTCTCATGTTTCTTTGGGTTGGCGGGAGAGACAATTCCATTATGCCTTGTTGTCTTGCCCCCAGCTCGGTTGTACCATCGTACCCAAATATTTGTATCATTGTGTAACCATTACCATAGTTTGACAGGGGTAGTCGTGGTTGGATTGTCTCTGGTGGGTCTTGGTATAATCAAGTATTGATGTCTTGTTCAAATGGATTTTCTTCCTCTATGTCTCCCCATCGGACAAAGATTGTGGATGGAAATCTGAATAGAATAGGCTGTGGAGTTTCTGTTGTAATGACAGGTTGTGGCATGCCATAAGTTCTCAGGCTCTGAGGCATGTGTGTGATGGTGAAAGCCTCTTCATATCTGTATTCACCACAACCCTTGTCAGTAATGGATATCTTGCCCACTTTCCATGTGATATCTTTAAGATTTGAATCTGAAGAGGAGGGAATACTTGCGTCCTAGTTAATGACTATCTTTCCTATTATCTGTGTGACATCCTTGGGATTTGAATCTGAAGAGGATGGGATTCTTGCATCTTGGCTTGATAGTACCTAGTTATCAATGTTGATTTGGACCGCATTACAATATTGGAAAGGACTGGGATCTCCCTCTATGATGATTTCCTCTCCCTAGTGTGGGAACTTGATGCATTGATGGTATGTCAAAGGTACAGCTTGCATTTCATGTATCCATGGTCTCCCTAGTAGCATGTTGTATCCCAACTCAAGGTCTAATATTTGGAAGGGAGTGTTTTTTACCACAGGACCAATACGGACAGGTAGAATGATAATACCTTTAGAGGACCTTTCCTCTTCATCATAAGCTTTGATATTTATCCTCCTTGTGACATCAATGCTTGATTCTGAATAGCCTAGTTGCTTGATTAACTTTAGAGTACATATGTTTAACCCAGCTCCACCATCAACAAGGACCCTACGGATAGCTCTTTTATGGACCTAGACAAGTAAGTGCAAAGGATCATTATGCGGGGGTTTATGCAGTGGCACATCATGATTTGTAAATGTGGCATGTTTGTTAGCAGCTATATGGTTGACCATCGTTTGGAAGCTCTCAGGTGTTATGTCGCTGGGGACAGCTGCATTCTGAAGGGCTTGGTCAAGTGTCAGTTTATGCTATAGAGATATGCGCAATAGGTCAAACATGGAGATCTAGGTAGGTGTGCGCTTTAGTTGGTCAAATATGCTTGTTTGTGGATCTGATTTTTCTGTAGGATTGGCAATTATAGTAGACAAGGATGGTAAACCTTGCAAGATGACTCTGGCGTGACATGTTGTTACAGCACATTTTTTACCTTGGTCTTTGATAGTAATCATAGCCATGTGGCTATCTGAAGGATTGAGGCAATTGATAACATTATCACTGTTGGCATATGTTTAGTTGACTTGTTTTGCTGGTCCACCAGACCCGAAAGCTTTTCCCTTGTTGTGATCATGAAAGGTATCATTGAAAATAGTGTGATCAATTGTGCCTTTGGTTTGGTTATTTGTCACATCGATGGTCCCTGTGTCAATTAGGTCTTGGATAGCATGTTTCAATCGGTAATAGTTGGATGTTTTATGTCCTTTTACCTGATGGAACTCACAGAAGTCTTTGTCATTATACCACCTTGGTTTGTTTTCATCCTGTTCAAAGTCCCTAATTTCTGGGAGAGTGATAGTCTTTGATTGTATCAACTTGTGTAAAGCTGATTCTATCGGCTCTCCCAATGGTGTGAAATCTCGTTGCTAGAATTGAAACTATGGTCTACGTTGATTCTGTTGTTGACTATTTGGCGCAGCGACCACTTGTACAGGAGGAGGTTGGTTTTGGGTGTGTGCTTGTTGATTGGGCCCTGTGGGTTTTTGGTTGGCCACAGGTGTGCCTTGCAGTGACACCTTGGGTTGTGCATAGTTGACTGTCTTCACATCAATGACACCATCACTAGTGGCATTTTTGTTTTTTTTCCACCACTTAGCTTTGTCTATTGCATTCTTATTCATACTCATTTGTGTGGGATCTACAAGGATTCCTCATTTGACTAAGTTCTACTCACAATGAACTCCTCTTTCGATGAGTTGTGTGAAGTTTGGAGCTAACTGTAACTCTGTTGTGAATGACATGTCTGGAATTAGATTGTCAACAAACATGACTATCAAGTCTTGTTCGGGCACATCATATGTTATGTAGTTTACCATATTATTCCATCTCTATAGGAATTTCACAAAAGACTCTCCATCCTTTTGTTTGATATCGCAAAGGTCCTTGATGCTGACCTTGTGCTCGATGTTATGATGGAAGTGAGCTATGAACTTTTCAGCCACTTCACCCCAAGACTGAATGCCATGAGGTAAATGTGAGAACCATTCCATTGCTGGTCTGGCCAAGCTTTGTGGGAATAGTCGCATTAGATATGTCTCATCATGGGAAACTTCGACGCAACTAGAAAAAAACTCTCGGATATGTTCAATAGGATTGGTACTGCCCCTGTATTTGTTGAATTTCAATACCGAGAAGTGATTTGGGAATGGAGACATGTGAAGAGAATGGTCAAAGGGGTATGGGTATAAATCCTCTGCGGTATAGGATTTAGTTTGCCCCTAATTTTGCATATCCATCATTTGGGTTTGAAGGGTTTGCATTTGTTGCATTAACATGTCCATTTGATATTGAGGCTGGTGTGTGAGGACATTCCTCTATGCTGTGGTGGGTATGAGGCTACGCCTTTGTGTCCCTTGAGTAGAAACATAGGATTTCATCCTAGGGACTTGATATTGATTCCCCACTGAGTGATTTGTAAATGGGGGCACATGGGTAGCCCATGGTGGGTTTTGATGAGTTTGCAGTTGTGATTGAAACTATGGTTGATACTGCTGGGGTTGGAATTGTTGCTGCTGAGGTTGGGTTTGAAGCTGGGGTTGATGTTGCGGAGGATGGGTTGGAGACAACTAAAGTTGGGGTTGGAATTGAGGCAACTAAAGCTAGGGTTGTTGTTGCGGAGGTTGGTTTTTAGGCAACTAAAGCTGGGGTTGTTGTTGCGGGGGTTGGAATTGAGGCAACTGAAGCTGGGCTTGTTGTTGCGAGGGCTAGAATTGAGGCAACTAAAGCTGGGTTTGTTGTTGCGGAGGTTGGATTGATGTCAGGATGGGCAAAGATGTAGCCTTGGGTGGACCTTGACTATAAGTCATTCCTGCAGAGATGGATCCCTATGGGCATGAAGTATTGATTCCATGACTAGTGTGAATTGACTGCAGCAGTGGCATTGTTTTAGAACAGTTGTTGTTTGGTTGGATGGAAGGCATAGCATGAGATCTTGATTGTCTTGGCCATGAGACCAAAGGTGGAGGCATACTAGTGACCATGGGTGCACTTAGTTGCGAGCCTGTCATGCCTTGAGTGGAAGATGTGTTGGCCTGGGTCGGGTCATTGTTTTGACTGGATATAGTCTATGTCAATGTGGGTAATACCAATGGTGGAAAGATTTGTGACACAACAGGTAGTATCTGAGGAGGCTAAGTAGTGTTTTGACCTGCGAGAGGGTTTTTGGGCCATATAGTCAATACACTGAATTCAGCAGGGAGTTTGACTCCCTTCTTTATTAGCATGGCTAAGTAATGTTTAGGGTTCCTCTCTACAACAGTGTCAACTAATTTCATGGAATAAGCATCTTGATCCACATCTTCAAGTTCTACTTCTGTGATATCTTGGAAAAAAGCTGCCCCACGGGGTTGTTCAATAAATAGAGTAGAACTGGTATTCATGAAAGGATCATTCTCTTGCTTTGTTTCCCAAGCGGGGAATCAGTTGATATATGACTCATCAGGTTGAGTTCTAGCCTTAGACCTTGTGTAAGGGCCTCCATGAGGTGTTTGAGACATAGTGTGGTCCAGGTTTTGTAACTAAAACAAGTGATATAAAGCAAACAAGGAAGAAGATCCTTTCTGAGGAAGTCTGAGTTATGTTTTGGACAAGGGTAATTCTAAGGACAGATTTTGATATAACTTGATCTCAAAGTGGTGATGATAAAAAGATAAGATTTGCTAACCTTTGCATTGGACAAATTCACTTTGATAAAGGTGATGATGTTTGATATGATGAGATCAAGGTATTTCGAGTCTGAGCTTTCGAACTAACAATCTTTTTTGACAATAATCATGCTTTATAGAGAAGGGATAAGCTTTAATGTTTTGAGATTCACACAATGTTCTTTGCATTTTCCTGGAATAGACACTAGTTTTGGACACCAAATGAAGAATTCTTTCAAGGTTTTAGGTCAAAACAGGAATAATGTATCTCTGGTCAATTGCGGTACAACTTCACCGATTGCAGTAAAGTAAATGGTCGATTGCGGTATTTTATCACCGATTGTGACAATAAACAAGTTAATTGCGGCAGACTTCCTTCAATTGTGGTACAATGCAGGCAATTGTGGTAAAAGAGGAACAGTCTAAAAAATACTAGAGGATAAGTATCACTGCTTGACAATTTTGAAATTTTTGGAACAATACTTCTGATTTGCAAGACAGTTGACGTCGACAACCCTAGACTTTAACATGTTTGACTCATTTTGACAATTTGGATGTTTTGTTTTGCACTTTCAGAAACTGGTCAAAGGAACAAGCATAATAGACATTGTGTTTTGAAGAATGAAGACTAACACTATATATGTTCTACAAATTTTTCAAGTTGCAAGGTTATCACGAGGTCTCAACAATGAATAGTCAGATTAATCTAGGTCAATGGCTTCAGAATACAATATTATAGGCCCAATGCTTGAATTTCTGTTAGCTCACACAACAATTGTCACGCTACTAGGACACGAAGGTCCACAGCGTAGGTGCCCATGTTTTTTCCATTTCTAGGTACCGTTGTCGTGAAGTGAAGATCCCTTTCACTACACAAATACTGTGGGACACATATGTTGGGAATCTTGGGGGGAAATTTTGCAACCCCTTACACTATAATAAGGTACCTGTTTGAAGGTAAAACGGGTTGGCCTCTAATTAATCAAGGTTGTAGTAAGGGTTCGTGGTGTCTCTCCAATCGGTTTGTACATGCATGACTCGCTTAAGAGCCTAGTTGATCACGCTAGCTCCTTAGGGATATTCACCCGATCCAGACTATTACCAAAATGCCTCGCCCGAGCTTGGCTAGATAAGATAGTACTTTGGTTCGCACCTTGTTTATATATCGATCAGAAGGATTACCGGTTTAAGTTCATTCTCCAAGGAAGAAGCACATTCCCCAGAAAGGCCTTTCTAAAAAAATGCAAAGGTTTGTAATCTAACAGTTTGTGCAAGTGCACCCAAAACTCAAGACACAAGGTAAATCGATTAAGCTCCAAAGTTTGAAATGTGAACTAAGCTACACCACCATACAAGCACCAATGTTCAATTT
>MU228094.1:3093782-3123378 GCA_018584345.1 Thuja plicata
TGAATTCTTTTTGGTTTAGAATTGCTTTATTGAATGAAATTAAATTAATTTAATTGAAATTAACTTAATTGGAAGAATTTAATTAGTAAGTTTAAATATTTGAATTTAAACTATAGGAAATTGAATTGAATTAATTAATTAATTAATGGTAATTAATCAATTAAGGTTAATTAATTAAATAAAATTGATTATTTAATTAATTTTGGGAATCTGATTAGATGATTTGGGGAATGAATTTAGAGGAAAATAGATGATTAATTAACGATTAAAAAACATTAATTAATAGATGAAAATTAGAGTTTTTAATGTAAAGTTGCAAGCCTGTCCATTTTCGGGTGTCTACACAGAGCAATTGTGGAACTTTTATTTACATATGCATTTTAGTTATGCAAATGCAACACTTTAACATAAATTGTGGTCTTCTTAATGCAGATGTGGTAATAAAATATGCAAGTGCAATAGATTTATCAGTTGTGGCATTCTAAAGGCTACTACGGTAAAATAATTATATATGTAGCAAAATTGTAGGGCATATGCGATAACTTTAAAGTTGTAGGGAAAATTTTAAAAAAATAAAATGTAATAAATGCACGGGTCTGAGTACTCACCACAGGTCCACTTCCCTCTGGAAGATGAAAAGTGTGAACCTGATCTGAGAGATGAATGATGCCTACGAGACCAGCCATAGCTCAATAAACACAGGGAAACAAAAACAAATCTTATCTGATCATGAGTAGCTCCTGAGTGCAAAGTGACCAAATGAGGAACCCTAATCACTATTTATACCCGGTGGCTCTAAACCCTTATTTTTTACCTGGTACCCTAATCAATCTTTGTGGACCTCAAAAACTTTAAACTGCAATATCTTGCCAACCGTGACTCCATTTTTTAAGTCATTTGATCTTGTGCACGCTATTTTACATTATCAACAAATTAATGCTCGCCGACACATTTTTTGCTTAATTTATTGAGGGGGTATAAATGTACCTGCTATCGTCAAGGCATGCTAGGGCAGGATCGTGATCATATATTCTTTGACACAATGCTAATAATTACATTGTATTAAGAGGGGCAAAGGTAGACACCCAAAAATGGACATGTTTGCGAGTTAACAATAAATTGCTAATTATTCCTCTACTAATTAATAGTTTTTTAATCATTAATTAATCACCTTATTTCCTCTATAGTCCAATCTCTTAATCATTTAATCATTCCCCCAAAATTAATTAAATAATTAATATTATTTGATTAATTAAACTTAATTAATTAATAATTATTGATTAATTAAACTTAATTAATTAATAATTATTGATTAATTAAGTTCAATTTCCAAAAACTCCTATAGTTTGAATTTAATTATTCAAATTATCTAATTATTCCTCCTAAATTAAATGAATTCTCAAATTACTTTAATTTCATGTCAATTTCTCATTAATTTCATTTCAAGTTGATTTCAATTAATTTCATATTAATTCCACATTTCTCAAAAATTGAATTTTTAATTCAATTTTAGGTTCTCAGAAAATTAAAAAATAAAAAAAAAATGAGAAAAATCAAATTCTTAAAATTCAAAAATTCTCATAAATATTAAAATCAAGTTTCCAAAAATCTAATATCTCTTTCAAGTTCTTTTCCCAATTTGCATTTTGGATACTTTATCTTCGAAATCAGAAATATCTTTCCCAATCCATCTCATCTTCTCTTTTTGAGTTCGAATGGGAAATAAAACTTCAATTCTAGAAAGTTACCCAAATATTTTCAATCTCTAATTATCTCGCCCGTTAGTCTTGATTTTTTCAAATTAATCTCAATTGTTCATCCTATTTGAAATTCCTATATAAGCCCCAATTATTTCTCATATTTCAATCACAAATATTTACATCAAACTTAAGCTATCAGTTGCAGGTCATTTTATCATATTTTCTCGAAGCTTTGAGTCTGGATGCTGCCAGAATCATCTCTGAGTGCCAGCTAGTTACATCCCAACAAAGCGAAGGGAAGAAACTGAAGCTACTAAGCATTGGATGGTTTGCGTTTAATTAGTTTATTCTAATTGAATCATCAATCTTACATTTTTATTGTCTGTAGGGATTGTTATTATGTTTAGTAGTTTAGATTGATTTCTTTATTGCTAATCTCTTATTCCTAGTCTTGCAGATTTCCCCTACAACACCAAAATTATGTGCTTATAGAACCAATATGAGAACACCTACTTGAGCTATACCTTTTCCTTAGTTTCTGGAGTAGAATTAGTTTTACCTTTGGAGGTAGAGATATAATCACTTAGGATTTCATTTGATGGCATATTGATAGATGAAGACTATAGGGTTTCTAGATTACAAGGACTAGAATTGCCTGAGGAATAACAACACCAAGCATATGATCACTTGAAGGTTTATCAAAATCATATGTCAAGAGACTAAAATAAGAAGATTACATAACCATATACAACCACAGCATAAGTAAATCAACATCTACATCTCATCCATATATTGCATCCATAGAAAAGAAAGCACCATATAAGTATATTCCATACATTATCCATCTAATTATGGCATCCATCTAAGCATCTATATAAATAAATCATCCATAATAATTCATACATAAGCATCAAAGTGAGTACATGCATCCATCCATACCACATAGAAAATAAAAACATCCATATAGATAGAACCATTTATAAATACATCCATCAATAGCCTTACTGCATCATGTATTTATCTTCAAAATCATAAGGTCCAACGTATAATGACATCAAAAGAGAAAAAAAATCATAAGTATCAGAAAAGGGGGTGACGTATATCAAAAGTGCACATCAAGATACATCAAAGTCCATCAGTAACATCAAAAGAGAGATAGATGTGTCCATCATCAAGAAAAAATATGATATCATCAATAAGATCTAGGCATCTCTGCCTCCTGACTCTGTAGGTCTCATCATCAAGGTACCACTTGCACCAGTACCTATACCTGTACCCCTAAATTTTGTCTAAGGCCCAACACCACCATCAATACCTTCTCCTGGATCTAGTCCCCTCAAAGGCCTAATAGATGGACCTATAATCCCTCAGCTAGATTGGCCTCTCTGACCACTTTGCCCATGTTTAGACATTTCAGAGTAAGAAGGAATTTGTCTATCTATAGGTACTGCAACATAGTAAGCACCACAATAATATGTCTCCTGAGTTGTAGCTTCTCTCAACTCTTTGATATGATCTTGAGTCACACCCTATGCTATTGTCTACTCAATACTATGAGATAGCTTCTCAGTTACACCATGATGCTCTATCTCATGATCTCTCTTTGATCAAACAAAAACTAAATCTGACCTTGCAGTAGCCAACTCAATCTCAAGAGCCTGAATCCATGCCTATAATAGATTAATATCTTCCTATGTAGTAGATGAGTCCTTGCACAATATTTTCATATCCTGGACTAGGGAAACCATATAACCAACATATGCATCACCCTATGCAACACATGATTGAGCCCTATAGGAAAGCCATCTCTGGTCTAAAATCACACCTCCTCTCCTCTCAAAAGGAACTCCCCCATCTCCACCTAGGGCTCTGCCACCTATCCCCCTCACTCTAGAACCACCACCTACACCACTTCCCCTATCTACACCTTGGACTCTGAATCCATCCCTCCACTGATGAGGTCTCTCATCATCATCACTCTCTAGAGGAGGAACAGGCTCATCCAGAGAAGTCAACTGTAGGAATAGATGTGTAGTAAACCGCTCAACATAATCAACTATCATGCATGCATCTATAATATCTCCCAAGTAATCTCACACCACCGGTACTAATCCCTAGAACTCCTCAAAGGTTGTATCATAAGAAGCACTAGGTCCCTAGGTACCTCTCTCCTCCTTGTACACGCATACATAGAAGAACCTTGTGGAATACCATGTGTCCTACCACACTATCTAAGTACTTTAGTCACTAAAAACCTCTCAAGGATATAAGGATTTTGACCAATCAACCAATGAGACATGAACAAAAATGACACCTCTATCTAATCCTCCTGTCATGCCTAACAACCAAGATAAGTTCTCCAACATACTGTATCAAGATCATCAATTTGGTGACACTAGTACTCTAATTTTCTCAACTTTGACTGGAAAATAATACCACTATAGCTATATATAAAAGGGTGACCCATAATTTGCACTCTATCAACCATAGGTTGTGCCACTAAAATTTGCTCCCAGGCCCAAATATGATGTAAAATAACTCCTGTAGATAATGATTTTCCACGATCATATACCACTTGATGTAACTCATGATATGGGTGGGATAAAATATAGGAACCCCGTGCAAATTGTCAAGGCCTCAAAATCATATCCTCTAGAATCTGACCCCAACCAACATGGAACCCATGAGCCCTTCGATCTTCCATCATAAAACCTTCAATGAAACCCACTAAAATAGAAGGAAGGGGATCACATCTCTCCACCATCATATCCTAGTGAACTGTGTATCGTGTACTACGATCGTCATCAAAGACTCATCGTGCAACATCACCATTGTCCTCAGGATCATAATATACCAAATCACCAATTATAGGAATCCTAAGAATCCTATAGACATCCTCTGAGGTGATTTGTATCTCTCTAGTAGGCAAATGAAAGGTTTTATGATCAAAGTGTCATCACTTAAGTGAAGCAACCAACAGTCCTCTATTCACTCATAACTGAGACCTATATAGAAAATACTCAAGCGCGCATCTACAAATAATTTGTCACTCTACTCGAGACAAATGCTCCATCATGTTGAAGGTTCTAGGGTACTAAGCCCTCATGTTTAGCTTCCCTAGTGGAGGCTATCAATTCAAACATCAAAATTCAATTCTGTTTTAATCACCAAGTGTCAATCAAATTCATCACATTATCTATCTACTTAGGTGAGATTTGCAACAAATATCAGTGAGCACATTAAATTTATGTTCCTCTAGATCTTGAGGATGGAAAACAAAATGAAATATCCTATCTTATCAAACAGACATAAAACAACCAACTAAGGATTTGACTCATGTCCACATTGACTTCAACAACAAACCACATCAACGTATTAACCTTTCATCAACAATCAGTTGTCTAAATCAATAGGTAAATCTATCAAAAATTAACATCAACATCACATCCAACATAGGTGATAGACGCTAAGAAATCACTATATAACATCATACTACGCTAATTTTGAAACCTAAAATTCACATGCAATTATTTCATGCACTGCATTCTGCAGATGATGTTGTGAATTGCAAAAATTGAAGATTCACACCCAGGTGGAGAAGCCCCATACCTGAGCGAAGAAGCCTCACACCTGGGCCACATAGCCTCACATCTAGGCTATGAAGAATCAAACCCAAGAGGTGCATCCTCGTACCTAGGCCATGAATCTTCATACCTAGGCAACAAAGTCTCACACTTGGGTCGTGTAGCCTCACATCTAGGCTACGAAGCATCATACCCGGGCTGCAAAGCCTCACACCTAGGTCACGACGCCTTGCCCCCAAGCTGTGATCTCTCACACTCAATATGTAGTTTGTCACATCTAGGATATGACTATAACTCACATTACATGGATAATATGTGATAAAATACATATCAATTATGATATCATACGTGTTAAACACGACAAAAATAGAGGATTCTCATTAACACAAGAACGTATTCCAAACCCTACCGAAAAATAGCAAAATCACAAAGGGGGTTTTTGGACAACATACCGACGGTTCATACTGGGGTGGTCTTTGGTATCATTAGAATCTCTCGAAGTGGTACTTAGCAATCGGGATCACCATGGTTCCAATAAAAAAAATTCCACCCAGAGCAGAAGAGAGAATAATGGAAGTAAAAATGAGGAGACAAAAAGAGATTTTTACCCTTTTAAGTTCAATTTTTTTTTAAAGAGGGTATTTTTGTCACATTTAATTAACTTTTTAGAGACCTATTAATCACATTTCTTTATAGGGGCATTCTTATCAATTTAGGATTCTTTTTTTTTTGTGATCTAAATTGAAATGAGCAAAAAAAATAAAAATCCAAAAAATCTTTAAATATCCAAAATATCATAAAATCATTTCCATTCATTTCCCAAGGGGGCATATCATCATCAAAAATCAAAATTTTCAAATTCGGGTCAATTTTCAAAATCAGGGACATCGAACCTTACACTTTTTAAATTCAAATCAGGGCATCAAAATCAATCAAATTTCAAATCAGGATTCATATCAAAGTTTCAACATCAATCAATCAGGACAACATCAAATCATCAAATCATCATCAAAATTGGAATCAGACATCATATTATTCTTTGAACCAATGCGCTGCACATGTTGATTCAAAGAGGGGCAAAATGTATAAGCTTAAAAATGGTCAAAGAAAATATTAATCAAATTCAAGCCATTTGGATTAATTAAATCAAAATTGATCAACTACGTAATTGGATTAACCATTTGATTAGATAATTTATTAATTAATTAATTCTAACACATTAATTTAATACACGTGGCTAATTTAATTAATTTATTAAAATTAATTCCTCCTAAAATGTCTCACCTACCACTACAAGACAAAATAAAATGAACCAATGGGAGACAAGATCCAAGTGCACATGGATCACCAAGAAGCTTTGTTATCTTGACCGTTCAATCTTGAAAGGGAATCTTGTCCATCCAAATGGGACACATCATCAATACCTAACTCCAATCATACCTTGACTAAGGTTAATCAAACTCACCCTTTACACCTTGATAAATCCTATAAATAGGATGCATAATTAGAGAAATAGGGATCCACTCTCATTTTAGTAATTTCATAATTCTAGTTTGAAATTCATCTTTTAGAGTAAGCTCATAATGGAAAAATGACTTTGCATCATAGTAGTTTGATCATAAGGGCCCATTTGTTTGCTGGAATTGACTTGGAATTGGAAAATTGGAATTGGTGAATTGGTATAGGCCAATTCCAATTTTGGTCCAAAATGAGCATTTTGCAATTCCACCTCAGAACCTGGAATTGGAATTCAAAATTCAATTTTGAGAAGGGAAACCAAATCTTGTTTTCCATTTCCAGGTCAATTCCAGCAAACAAAGAGTGGAATTTGCATCCCATATCATATCATAATATTATTTTCTAGGTTGTCACTTGAATCTAACTTGTATCTGAGAGCATCCATCAAGTCCCTAAAATAAGAGAGCCATAAAATGCTCATGATGTCTTTCTTTTCATTATTTTAGCTAGTTTTATATCTTGTTGATTTGAAATCTCATACTAATGTTCTATATAGTTTTGTGATTCAAAATTAAAAACATGTGTCTCTTAGCAATATTTTGAAGATCTATATTTGTTGTGCAAGTTCTCTTTAGAACAGTGAGTTCCTTGGTAGTGTGCCTAAAACATCAGAGACAGTGAGTTCCTTGGATTTTGGCCTAAAACTTTGTAATAAATTATTTAATATAGTGAGTAATATTCTCACCCTGATTTTTCACATGTTGGGTTTTCTACATAAATTTGGTGTTATATGTGGGCATTTATTACTATGTCTTTTGCTAATAATTAGTTGGATCAATAATCATTAACTAAGATTTGTGGCAAAAAAAATGTTGATTCACCCCTCATCTCATCGTCCAGTGTTGTTCAACAATCCACAATCTTGCCTCTTCAAAACACACTTTCATCCTCCAATTTAGACTATTGCTTTTTTTACTATAATTATTAACAACTTTTAAGCATCACCTTCCATTTCGAACTCATAAACACGTTCCTTCTAAATAAAGAAAAGGTCGACCAACACACCTCCCATTCTACATCATTATCAAATTACAAATGCAAGGAACCACAAAATAAAAATGTTCATACCAACACCTATTCTTATTATACAAACAATGAGTTCTAATTAAAAACAAAGGAACATGAAATAAGAAGAAAAAGTTTAAACATGTAAATATATGTACAAAATCTAAAGGAAGTTTCCAAAGTGATTTTTTTTTTATCAAGGCCAAATAAAACATAGAAATATTAAAGGCAAAGTTTGAACCTTTAGAAAGGCCAAAAAAAACGTAGAAATTTTAAGGGTCAAGGTTGTGTGGAAGAATTCAAAGACACCTACTAATAAGATTCTAAAGGTAATTAAACAAGTGGAGAAGAAAATGCTCTAGAAACACATGGGAGCCCTGCATAGGGAGGGGAGAAAACTTTGTCTTTGGTGATTGAATTGAATGTTTGAGATGATAAGATAATTCTTGTACAACTTGAGTTGATTCCAATATTAATTTAGGGTTCACACCAACTTGGAGAAGTATGTTAATAAATTTTGGGTCTTGTTTATCACATGGCTTGGTCTGCTTACAATTTTGTTCCAACACAGAGGTGTTTGAGTCCAACCTGTGTGACCGTTGCACATTTCATGTTCATATGTTTCATCAAGACACCTAGGATAAAATTGTTTCAAGTTTGTGGAGGATAAAAATAAAAGATCAAATCATTTATAAAATAGAAGGTGTGTGGAAGTGTTGGGGTGCGAAGTGTGCGAGCTAAAAATGCTTAATAATAATCAGAAGCAGTGAGCTAAAGGAATCTACATTCAAAGGTACCAGAAGTATTTTAAAATTATCATGTTGAAGGTTTCTAATTGTCATTTATGTTTCAATGGACATATTTCTAATTTTCATGTCATTCTAAGGTTGTAGCCTCCTCTAATTGTTATCATAATCACAAAGTAGTGAGCTTCTTTTGGTGTAGCCATAAAATCTTCATTTCAAGGAGAAGTTGCTTCCTTGGGTTGTAGCCTTAAAATAAGTTGTGTAAATTATTCATATGTTGTGACAATACTCTCACTACAATTTTTCCCTCATTGTGTTTTCCACCTAAATCTAGTGCTCCTTTTGCAATTGTGTGGAATGCTTTACACTTTCATTGTCACATTGTTGTTGATTTATGAAGTAAAAATTTTAACATAATGAGCAGTAAAAATTTTAAAATTTCATTATACAACTAATTCACCCCCTAGTTGTCTTGTGTGTTCAACAATATTTTTTTAGCCTTACTCGTCGTACTCTATTCAAGTGCACTTTCCTATTAGGTTATTTTTCATGATTTTTCCTAGATACTACGAGTGGTAGTATGTCAAAAACCCTAATCCCTATATGGACATCTAGTAACATGTGTTTCAATGTTTAATGAAAATTTATTATTTTGTAAATTTAATGTGAAAATGAGTTCTTATGGTTATAAAAGCATAATTTAATGTTGAAATTGAAATGTCTTATAAGTACTTGTTAATTATATGTTTTGGGAAATGAGGATAAAAGAAATGAATTTGGGGAAAATAAATATTTAATTAATTTATTATCAAAAATTGAGATTGGGTTTTGGTTCACCAGTTAGCATGTTGGTTAAGTGGTGGTGTTGTTGGTGTCCCCACCCAGGTTCAAACCTTCATTGGGAAATTGTGATCACAAGCTTGTGTCTTCTCTAATCCAATGTGCTTGCGGTTCTATGACTCAAATTTGTAATAAGGGGATGAGGTCCCCCAGTTGTAGCCTCATTGGCTCATAGCTATAGGTCAAAAGTGTTTCACATGGACTCGAAGGGCGTGTGGTGCCCGCGTCACCAGTCACATTAAAAAATTTAAAGTGAGATTGGTTAGATTTTAAAAGGATGAAATTAGAGTTCATTTGACACTCTTGGCATTTTCAAGAGCAAAACTAAGAGGAAGAAACCCTTCTTTTGGAGGAAATTTGATTGGTTGATTGGGAAGGCTCATGGAAATGAAATTTCATGGGATATGAATTGGTAAGGTAAGTTGCACCTATGATCGTATGTGACTTCATTCATCACATTCAAAGATTCTTTGTTTGAAGTTTTTTCTTGAAAATGAGGTATTTTGTTGATACTTCATTTATATTCTATTTGATTGTTTTGAAAAGTTGCAATAATATTACTAGGGTGTTATTTCTCTCCTTTGAACTTTATTTCTTTCAATTTGAGGAAGTGTGAATTTATATGTGAAATTTCTGTAAACTTTCCAAAATACGAGGTTGTTATACCCAATTTAAATAAATTATCAAAATATAAATTTAATTTTAAAAGAGGGTTGTTGGGAACTTTTGGAACCAAAGGGTATCTTTAGATTTTTTATTTTTAAAAATTAAAATTTGATTCATTTGAATATATTTTAATAAAGTTTAATGGAACTTTCTAGTTTTTGGTGAAATTGTGAAAAATTTTAAAATGAGACTTTATGATGAATTGTGACAAATTATTATGAGGGAATAAAGGTATACTTCATTTTTTTTTAAATAGACATATTGGGATCATGTTTTGAACAAAATGATGTTGTGAAACACATGTGAAATAGGAAACTAAGGATTATTTGGTTTAATGTCGCATTTGTTGGTGAATATGATGTGTCTAGGATGTATGTACTAGAGAGGGTTATGGGAGTGGATCCCAATGTGTTGTAACCCAAAGTGGTATGAGAGAAAAAATCATGTTCATGAGTTTATTAACCAAGTGAAAAAGAATGAAACATGGGTAATTTATTAATCAAGATAATAAAAACATACCTTGAGTGCTTGTAAATGCTGGGGATGATGAATTGGGATGCTCCTTGAATACATTGAGTGCTAGCAAAGGCTAGTGGTGATCAATGGGGAAGACATGTTATCTCATGGAGCATGAGACATGTATGATCAGGTATCCTTATTAGTATGAGAGGGCACTATGTTCTATGTGCAACCATCCCTTTGAGCTCCATGATAACACTCTCTAACTAGCTCTCTAATATCTAGTGCTAGAGTATTTGAGTAGAACCTGAAAGATAGCATGTTCCTTTCTTATAAATGTTGACTTTGTGCTTACATCCTAAAAATTCATGTACTCCTTGTTGATTGGATGTGAAATCCTTGATATTGGATGTTATGTAAGCTTCATGCTTGGGCATGTTTATGCACTTCTCCTTATATTTCTTGCATGTCCGAGTGTTTGGGCCTTGTGACTAGATCCTAGCATAGGGGAGTGGATATTTTGATTCCACATGGTTGGGTGGTGTGTATAACATCATTGGGGTTTTGAGGACTATGGATGAAGATTTCTCACCAAACTCTTCTCTCATGTATTTAATCTAATGAAAGAAAATAGGTGCAAGGGTATTTTCTAGGATGGATAATCAAGCTAGGAAGCTTTCATCTACATTGAGTGCTTGCAAAGGCTAGTGATGATGAATGCAGAAGACATGCTAGCCCGTGGAGCATGAGACATGTATGATAAAGTATCCTTATTAGTATGAGAGGGAATTATGTTCTATGTGAAACCATCCCTTTGAGCTCCATGATAACACTCTCTAACTAGCTCTCTACTATCTAGTCCTAGAGTAGTTAAGTACAACCCGAAAGATAACATGTTCCTTTCTTATCAATGTTGAATTTGTGCTTACATCCTTGAAATTAATGTACTCCTTGTTGATTGGATGTGTAATCCTTGAGATTGGATGTTATGTATGCTTCATGATTGGACATGTGTTTATGCAGTTCTCCTTATGTTTCTTACATGTGTGAGTGTTTGGGCCTCGTAAATATCTCCTAGCTAGTATAGGGGAGTGGATATTTTGATTCCACATGGTTGGGTGGTGTGTATACCACCATTGGGGTTTAGATTACTATGGATTAAGATTTCTCACCAAACTCTTCTCTCATGTATTTACTGTAATGAAAGAAAATAGGTGCAAGGGTATTTTCTAGGATGGATAATCAAGATAGGAAGATTGCACCTAAATGCTCTCACACAATGGAAGGAAGACTAATCCACTAGGCCCAAGGAGGATCAAGTGCTAAGAGGATGCAATAATTCCTTCACTATGAGAGTTGAAAGATGACTATGAAAAATCAAAATGGAAAATGCAAGATCTAGGACAAGAATTAAAAAATAGAGACGATTTCCTATGTATGTAGGAAAATAGCAGAATGTAAATTCAATTCCCAAAAAAGATCCAAAATAATAGAACAACAACTGACCTGTAATATGATTTTTAATCCAAAAAGGTAGGTATGGGGTTCCTTTGAGGGTCAGGGGTGAGTAAGAAGTACGAGGTGAGTTTGACTCAGCTTATACTAGCCAAGTTTTGGTGAAACTTCAGTCAATTATCAATCTCTATCAGATTTCCATGTAGTTATCTCTGCAATTATGTCACACGTCACTTGCACACATAAAATGAGAAAAAGGTTGGGGAAAAGGAGTTTCTCTTGGTCAAACCCTTGTTTAGGAATTAACCTTGAAATTGAATTTAAAATGATTGAAATGAAAAAGGAAGTGTGTTGTTAATAGAAAAGGCTTGATAAGAGAGATAAGAATTCTTATACCTTGATGATGAAAATGCTTCTTGAAATGTGATCACAAGTGTTGATGCAATAATGTGACTCCACAAAGACCTAAAACAAGATCGCAAAAGACACACTTGCATGGTGATTATTGATGCTTGCCACAAATAAAGATTATGGTGGGATGAAATTTCTTGTATGCTTGACTGCTTGATTGCTTGAATGCTCCTTGAATTGATAGCTCGAGTGCTTGAATGCCTAGAGTGATAAGAGATATCTAAAAATAAGGGAGGGGTAAAAGTAAAAATCATTATCACAAGTTAGGCTAAGAAAGCGAATGAATTTGACCAAAAATGTTTTAGTCGGAAGGGTTCTGACCGAACACAAATGACAACTACGTGGTGTCCTCATGGAAGGGGGTTTTACGCCCAAAAAATTTTGATCAAAACCCCATGAGAATATCTAAGAAAAATATGCTATATTGAAAAAGAAATGGTAAGTATTTATTCATGGGGTTTTTTCCGGAACCTCCTAGGTGGCAGCCACATCACGAAAATCCTCATAAAACTAAAACTTATGACTTCTGCACCAAATTTATGCTTCAAAATTTAAGTTATTCAAAAAAATAAAAAATACCATTTTATAGAGCTCGAAGTCAAGAATCTGTCCATATAATTTTTAGAATGATTTGACTAGATTTAATATATTTTAATTACAATATATTGCAAGTAGTTATTCTAATATTTGAGAAGAGGTTGATTCAAAAAAAAGAAAAAAATATTGAATCTTATTATAAAAAAATAAAAAATATATGCATCGCTAGAGGAGAGATTCTTCTTCACAAATTCATAATTTTTGTTTTCATTAAGACACATTTGATAGGGAAAATGTGGTGAGAGATGAAAATTTTTGAATTTGGGTATGTAAAACTTTGAAATGTTATAACAGACAAAATAGACATTGAAAATAATTTTTTCTTTTCTCATTCACTGGCTATATATGTCCTCTATTTGTGATGTTGAAATCTGGAAAAAAAAAAATCATTTGCATGGGGTTGTTTGGTGGGAACTAGACCCCCTAATTTTCAACATTTTTTAACAGTAGAAAAGTTGGCTTTAAAATTTAAAAAATAATATCAATTCTTTTTTTAAAAAAAATAGGCACAAAATTCATCAATTTTTACATACTTCACTAGTTTACATCATCTTCAAATTAAAAAAATAAATGCTACTTTAATGGTGTCAAAGTTGAACAGTTTTGGTTGTGTTAACCTTTTCCTTTAGAAAAGTGTGACACGGGTTTGTACTTTTACCCATAGGTAGCATTGGTTTTATAACATTCATATCCATTTTGGGGCTCATAACTCGAAGGAGGTCAATAATGATTTAAGGATCCTACTAAAAACCCAAGATCTTTATTTAACTCAAATTTGGGCTCAAATTTCAAAGTATGGGAGAGTCCTAAGTATGGGGAAAGTTTGAATCGGGGGAGGGAGGGGTGGAGGATGAGGTGGGGGGAGAGATGGAGGTTGAGGTTTAAGTAGAGATGGAGGCAGAGGTTTAGGTAGAGATGGTGGGAGAGATGGAGGCCAAGGGGGAGGGAGAGGAGAGAAAGATGATCCTGATCTTGGGAGAGGTGGAGAGAGAGTTAGGACTAGAGGAGGCATACCTAGGGTGAGTAGGACTGGTCGGGTTGGTCTAGGAGTGATCTTGGAGGAAGAGGAGGGGATGGAGGAGGATTCACCTTAGCTTTTAAGGGGGTAAAAAGATGGACTGGTGAGGCTCCTATAGAGAAAGTGGACGAGATGGGGGAGATGAGAGATGAGGAGATGGTTGTGGTGGAGGAGGTAGAATCCATCTCTTCTGTATCGAGCAACAATAATGATAGTGATACAAGCCATTAGGATGAGGATTTAGATTTGTGGGTTGTGAGGGATGAGGGGGATATGGATGTGTCTATGGGGAGTATAGATGAGGGTCCTGTAGAGGTCCAACTGACTTAGGAGATTACAGATCTTAGGCTCAGATTAATGGCAACAAAGGAGAGGGAGAGATAGGCTCTTTCAGAGGTGAGAGTCTATCTAGATAGTGTACAAGATTTATCCCTTAGGGATGCTCTAGAGCTTCTATGGAGATTATGGTGTGAGGACTGGAGAGAGATTGATTACTGGTGTTGTCATTACAAGGATGTTGTTCCTTCTTCTCAGCGTGTTCCTAGTTACACTGCTTCTAAGAGATCTAATAGAGTACATAGATCACAAGATAGTGGTGTGGATCCTTCTTCTGGGAAGCATAGGGAAGGATATGAGATTCCACCCCCTCATTATTCTAGTGGTGAGGGTGGGGGTAGTAGCTCTTGACACTCCTTTTATACCATTTTATTATTTGTACCATTTTTGTATCGATGTTATACTGATTATGTAGACATTATGTTGAGTTCCTTTATGCCAGACTTAAAAGATTCCATTGTACTCAGACATATGATATATGAGATGCTTTGTGGTTATATGCATTCTATGTGGTTTGAAATATGCAAAATCTTGAGGTATGATGTTTACTTTCCTATGTACTGACATATAGATGCAGGATAACTCCTTCTTATGGAATGCTCTTTTATATGATTCATGATGGATTGACTCTATATTGTGGATTATGGATGCATTGATTATTGATCTACCATGTATGATGTATGCACATGTTTTCTTTTTATTTATTTATGCAATAAATGAATGCATACCTAATATGCTCCATGTGTCTGAGTAAATGCATGTGTTAGAAGAAAGTTAGTTGAGAGATTAGTTTCAGAAAAAGCATGAAAGAATGAGTGATGAAACCAAATCATTGCCGTACTTTCCAATTTTATTCACCATTGAACCTTATTATGAAAAGTAAGAGAGTAAATGCACCCAGATATTGACCAATTGGATACCGCTATAATCTCTGATAACAATAAGCAGATAAAAGATAAGGAATGTTCAATTCTTTTCTAGGGGTTAGCTCAAATTGTGGAACTGCGTGGCTTCCAGATGTGTGGCACCTCCTATTGCATTTATCTTGAATCATCATTTCCCCTTAATTGAATTGAAACATTCCATAAACAAAAAACAAAGAAAATAAGATCATGATCCATCATGGTCACTCTCATCACTTGGTGGTATCCTTGAGTAGCGTAAGAATTGAATCATCAAAAATAAATTGACAAAAGAATGACATGATTGACCTAATCAATCGATCATATTTCCACAATCCATTTGAATTAAGCTTGATTTTTCTGGTTTTGATAGTGTATGTTTTTTTGACATCAACATTTCAAATCACACTCCGTGATCCATCATCAGGATGTAAGAGAAAAGAGCATGAAGGTATGTAAAAATCAACAATTTATTGTTCAATAGTTTATTGTTCCTTGATTGGTTTGGTTTTGATGTTTGATTGCAAATGTGTCTGGCTTCATGAATGGATGACTTGTATAAGAATGATTTGTCTGGTTTTGAGTATATCCATCACTGTCTAAGACAATTTATATTTTGATTGATGATTGATTGAATCATTTGAGTGATGATAGATTGGATTGCTGATAAAGATGAGTCATATGAGTCTATTGCCAATTTTTGAATCTCATAGTTTCGAAATTTGATTGATTATTTTATTGTCATTCTCTTGTTGATGATAGAGATGATTTATTGCTGAGATTTTTGCAATAATCAATTTTTTTTATGATTGATTTCTTCAGGACATTTTGCTCTTTTTAGGATTTTGATGACTTTTTAGAATTTTTAGATTTTTTCAGGACTTTTTAAGATTGCCCCTAGTATGGTAAGCCAACATAAGCCATGGATAAGTGTGATATCTCAAAGGGGATTGCACTCTATAATAGATTATGGTACTTAATCTTGCATGCAAGGAGTACAAGCTTAATCTTTTGGAGTTCATTGATGGCGAAGAAAGACCTTAACACTTGGCGCTTGTTTAGCAGGTTTTCACTAAGGTACCTGCCCAATAGTTTATGTTTGCTAGGTTTTCGCTAAGAGAAAGATTTTGTTTCTCTTTAATTTTTTATCTTTTTGTATTTTTTTTGTTTTCGCCAAGGCACCTATTTTATAGGTTTGCACCAAGGTAACTTTTTATATATTTTTTAATTTTTTTTTGTCACAAAGGCGCCTATTTTCTAGGTTTTCACCAAGGTGACTTTTTATATTTTTATATTTTTTGTACTTTTTTTAGGATCATATATGACATTTAGTTGGCCTTGAGATTTCAGGCATAGAACCTTTTGAGGTGCATGCTATTGATATAACCAAGGATTTGATCTCCTTCCTGAGTTGTCAGTTGATATGTCCCATTGTCACATGATTTGATAATGACGTATGATCCTAGCCAATTAGGCTCAAACTTGCCTAGTTTAACTCTTTCTGCTTGATTCTTATGATTTTCCATGAGGACGAGATCTCCTACCTCAAAGGTATGTGGCTTGACTTTCTTATGATAATTTCTTCTAAGGCGATTCTGATAGCCTTGTAAGTGATTCATTGCATTTTGGCATTTCTCATCTAAAAGTTCCAGTTCACTGAGTCTAGCAACTATGTAGTCTTCATCTTATATGATATTCTTCAGTGATAATTTGAGGGATGAGATTTCAATTTTGAGGGGTAGAACTACCTCTAATCCATATACCAAGGAGAAGGGGATTGCTCCTGTAGGTGTTCTTATACTTGTTCTATATGCCCATATTGCATGACTGAGCTATAAATGCCAGTCTTGACAAGATTCGTTGACCATTTTCTTCAAGATCTTCAGGATTGTTTTGTTAGTGGCTTCAACTTGTCCATTTCCTTGAGAATAGTAGAACAAAGATAAACCTTGTTTTATTTGGAACTTCTCACAGAGATCTTCAACATCTATGTTTTGGAAAGGTGTATCATGATCCGTAAGTATAGTCTGAGGGATCACATACGACAGATGATGTGGTTTAGTATAAACATGGAGATCTGCTTACTAGTGATATATGTGAGAGGAATTACTTCCACCCATTTGGTAAAGTATTATGTTGCTACAATTATGTATTTATGACTGTTAGAGGAAGTAGGTGTAATCTTTCCCACTAAGTCAAATCCCCATTTTGAAAAAGGCCATGATGAAGTGATTGGGTGGAGGTCTTGAGTTGGTGCGTGAATAAGATCTCCATGTATCTGACATTATTGGCACCTTTGTACATATTTATGAGCATCTATCTCTACAATCAACCAATAGTATCCCATCCTAATGATCTTCTTTGCTAAATTATTACCACATGTGTGGACCCCACAAATTCCTTCATGTGCATTGTATAAGTCTCTCTAGGATTATGTGGAGGTGAGACATCTTAAGAGCATTCCATCTACACTTTTTCTATACAAAGTATTAGTGAGAAGGGTGTACCTAGAGGCTTGTCGGATAAGGGACTTCTTTTGGTTTCTAGATAGGTCAGGCAGTAGGGTATTGTCTTGTAGGTAAGTATACACATCATTGAACCAGAGGGACTCAAGAACAACAAGGACACATAATGATTATGTTATTGGGGCCTTATAGGCTAATATCATAAATTGTTCTACTATAAATTGGAATATGGTTTCATTACCTAGCATTTCGATCAAAGGTGCTATAGTTGTCATCGCATCTGCTACTTTATTTTAACCCTTGGAATTTGTTCAAAAATAATGTAATGAAAAGAAGCATGCAATTTGTCCATCAACTCTCTATATGGGACATGTTTTTCATCTTTATTCATGAGATCATTATTGACTTAACTAATAACCAACTGGGAATCACCATAAACTCTCAGGTTCTTTATTCTCCATTATATAGCTATTTCAATCCAATGACTAGGGATTCATACTCAGCTATGTTATTTATACATGGAAAATTGAGTCAAAAAGATTTAGGAATTATATCATTTTGTGGAGTGATGAGTACTATTCCTACTCCTGCACCATGGTTTTTATATGGACCATCAAAGAATAACTGCCAGACTTCTATTGTCGGTTGTACTATAAGGATTGAATCATTTGGAAACTCAGGCACTATAGGTTGATGATCTGGAATTGGTGCTTCTACCAGTTGATCAACAATAACCTTCCCTTTGATAGCCTTTTGATCTATGTATTCAATATCAAACTCACTTAAGATGATGACCCATTTAGCGATTCATCATGTTAATGCTTCTTTAATCAACAAGTATTTTAATGGATCTATGTGTACAATGAGATTTGTTTGATGACTCAATATATAATGTCTTAACTTTTGAGAAGCAAAGATAACTGCAAGACATGCCTTTTCTATTGTTGAATAATTGATTTTATAGCCCACCAACGTTCTACTAATATAGTAGATGGCCTTTTCCTTGCCGTGATCATAATGTTGTGCCAAAAGAACACCTAGTGTTGATTTGATTGCTAATATATATAACATGAGTGGTCTGCATGGAATTGGTGGCACCAATACAGGGGACTTGAGTAGATAATCTTTGAAAGTTTGAAAAGCTTGTTGGCATTATTCTATTCATACAAAGATTGCATCTTTATTTAGTAAGTATTGGAACATATGACACTTATCTGCCAGTTGGTCAATGAATCTCCTGATAGATTGTAATCTTCCTTGTAGACCCCGTAGTTGTCTCAGATTTTTAGGTGGTGGCATGTCAAGGATGGACTTAACCTTTTCTGGATCTGCTTCAATTCCTCTATTTGATACAATGAAACCAAGGAGTTTTCCAGTAGTAACTCTGAATCAACACTTCTTTGGGTTGAGTTGTACCTTGTAATTTTGCATTCTATCGAATATCTGACCCAAAACTTGTAGATGAGTTTCTCTAAGTGTTGACTTGGCCAGTATGTCATTGACATAATCCTCCATTTTTTTATGAATCAATTCATGAAATATTGTCATCATGGCGCATTGATAGGTGGCATCTGCATTCTTGAGGCCAAATGGCATCAGATTCCAGCAATAAGTACCCCATGCACAAGTAAATGTTGTCTTATGTTGATCTTCTAGTGCAATTTTAATTTGGCTATAACCTGAGAATCCATCCATAAGTGACAACATTTGATGTCTTGTTGTCAAATCTATGATCATATTGATGTTCAGTAATGGGAAATCATCTTTTGGGCATGCTTTGTTCAGGTCTGTGAAGTTTGTGCATATTCAAATTTGGCCACAATATTTTATAACTGACACTAGACTTGATATCTAGTCTGCATATGGGATGGGTCTTATGAAGCCTGCATCTAGAATTTTCTTTAGTTTATCTTTGACAAGTAGAGAAATGTGAGGATGCATATTTATTAACCTTTTTTTTATCGGCTTTATGTTTGGAAAAAGTGGCAGGTGATATATTACGAGCTCCAGATCCAAACCTAGCATGTCAGCATAAGACCAAGCAAATTTGATATGTCGTTCTTTGAAAAAACCAATCAATTGTTCTCTTTCCTTACATGAAATGGATTTAGCTAGATAGATGTTCTTAGGGTTCTTTTCATCTCCTAGATTCACTACCTATGTTTCTTCTGCTAGCAATGGTGATTATTCTTCTTTTAAGGGGAGGAGATCCAATTTTCCATCCTCTGGCACCTCAAAAAGGTTTTCACCAGAAGATACGTCCTTTATCTTTATTTTTCATGGCCAGAAAGTGCCTTTCAGTTTTAACTTAATGACTCTTCTTTTTTGTTTTTGTTTTTACTTTTGCGACTAGAAAGAGGATCCTCCTCCCCAAAGTATGTTGATTTGTCTAAGTCAAAGGAGAACCCTGTCTTGTGATCTCTTGGTGGTAGTCCTTCATGAAGCCCCATGAAGTCTGTAATGGCCTCATCATTTTCAAAAATGTCTATGTTAGGATGTCATTTTTGGTCCCAATCCATTAACTTAGGGTAGACTAAACAAAGGTCAGTGTGGGAGGAAGACTTAGTTTGGGCAAATGGAAACGCAGTGATAATTTTGACAAATCTGGAATGGGAAGTAGACACACTATTTAAGGAATAGACATTGACTTGTTTATCAATATAGGGTTGATCTTCTAGGTTCAGTTGGTCAAACATGTCATTAAGATGTATGGTACTAGTGGATCAAGGGGAATAGTCAGGGATGACCGACTCAGAGTTATGGAGGGATAACCACTCATACTCTTGAGAATCAGTCATGCTAGAATGCTTGTTAGGTATGTCACTTTCCACATCATCCAATATTTCTTGATTAAGGGTTATTTTGGAATTTGTGGTTTCCATTTCTAATGGCAATAGTTGCTGGAGTATATTGTTGATTGGATTATGTCCTTGATTTTTCCCCCAGTTTGATTCAATAATTTATTATGGGTCTACTGAAAAATCTTGGATAATCATATTGGTTTTGGCCTGACCATACCCTAGTCCTCTTTTGTTGCTTTGAGTTGGTAGTAATAATTCAATCAATCTCTGTTGTCTTGCCCCCAGACAAGTTTTACCACCATATCCATATTGTGTCAAGGGTATTTGTACTACTGGTGTCTCTTGAGGATCTTGATATATCTAAGTGTTGATGTCTGGATCAAAGGGGGTTTTTGCACTTATGTCTTCCCATTTAACAAATGTAGTTGGCAGACATTTGAATAATACTAGTTCTAGAGTTTCATTTGTTCCTGCTGGTCTAGGGCTTCCATATGATCTAGGATATTGAGGCATGTTGGTGATTGCAAAGGCTTCTTCATAGCTATATTCACCACACCGTTTGTCTTGGATTAATATGTTAATCACCTTTATTGGTATGCCCTTAGGAATGGAATCAAAAGTGGAAGGACTACTAGCTTCTTGATTTGATGGTATCTTATTGTCTGTACTACCTCTTATAGTGTTGCAATATTGGAAGGGGTTGGGATCTCCCTCAATGATACTTTCTGCTCCTTGGTAAGGAAATTTGATGCACTGGTAATATGTTGAAGGTACAAATTTCATTTCATGTATCCATGGACTTCTGAGAAACATGTTATATCCTAATTCAAGGTCTAGGATTTGAAAGAGAGTGCTCTTTATGACTGGCCCTATCTTGACTGGTAAAATGAGGATACCTTTTGATGATTTTTCTTCCTTTTCATATGATCTGATATTGATCCTCCTAGTGACATCAATGATAGATTTTGAGTAGCCCAGGTTTTTATCACTTTAATAGTACATATGTTTAATCCAGCCCCGCCATCAATGAGGACTCTTCAGATCATATGTTTATGCACTTGGATAAGAAAATGTAGGGGATCATTGTACAGAGGCTTGTGTGGTGGCACATCATGGTCTGTAAACATGGCATGTTTATTAGAAGTAATATAATTGATCATGGTTTGGAAGTTCTCTGGAGTTATGTCCCATGGGACAACTGCATTTTGAAGTGCTTGGTCTAAAGCTTTCTTATGCTATGGGGATATGCACAATAGTTCAAACATGGAGATTTGGGCAGGTGTGCGCTTGAGCTGATCCACCAAATTAGATTGTGGATTGGAATTTGTTGTGGGATTAGTTGAGGTATCTAAGGTAGAAGGCCCTCCTTTTAGAAAAACTTTGGAATGTCATGTTGTGACAACACATTTGGTATTGGTATCTCTAATAGTGATTGTAGCAATTTGGCTTTTCTAAGGATTTATGCAATTTATTGTGCTATCAGAGTTGGCATAGGTATAGTTGAATTGATTGGATTGTCCACCAGATGCGAAGGCTTTCCCTTTATTATGGTCATGAAATGTATCATTGAAGATAGTGTGATCTGTGGTACCCTTGGACTATGCATTTGTAACATCAATTATCCCTTGCTCAATTAGGTCTTGTATAGTGTTTTTCAATCAGTAGCAGTTTGATGTCTTGTGTCCTTTGACCCAGTGATACTCACAAAATTCATCATCATTACACCACTTGGGTTTCATAGCACCATTTTTGTACTCTCTGATTTATGGTAGAGTGATTGTATTGGTTTGAATACTCTTTTTTAGTGTTGATTCGATCGACTCTCCTAGTGGTATGTACTCACATTTAGGAAAAGGAAACCTTTGTTGGTGTTGCTTGTTGGGTTGGTTCTGGGACATAGTTGTTGCTTGAGCAGTTGGTGTTTGAATCTGAGTATTTGTTTACTGAGTGTGCATCATGGGTGTTTGATTCATCATGGGTGCTCCTTGTAATGAAATCTTTGGTTGAGAATAATTGACTGTTTCGACATCAATGACACCATCATTGGTGACATTTTTTTTTCCACCATTTGGTTTTATCCGTTGCATTTTTGGTGGTTTTTGTTTGGGTAGGATCCATAAGAATTCCTTGTTTGACCAAGTTTTTCTCACATCAAACTCCTTGTTCTATCAATTGTTTGAAATTCAGAGTGAGTTGGAGCTCTGTTGTAAATGACATCTCTAGGATCAGATTGTCGATGAACATGACTATTAGATCTTGTTTAGGAACATCATATGTTATTCTGTTGGAAATGTTTCTCCATCTTTGTAATAATTTAACAAAGGATTCACCATCTTTTTGCTTGATTTCACAAAGGTCCTTGATGCTGACCTTGCATTCTATGTTGTGATGGAAGTGAGCAATAAAATTTTCAGCCAATTCTCCCCAAGATCGAATACCATGTGGTAAGTGTGAGAACCATTCCATTAGTCCAACTAAGTTTTGTGGAAACAATCACATTAGGTAAGTTTCATCGTGTACGACTTCAATGCAGCTAGAAAATAATTTCCTGATGTGTTCTATAGGATTGGTATTGTCTCTGTATTTGTCAAATGTAGGCACCACAAAGTGTGTTGGAAATGGAAACATGTGCAAAGAATGATAAAAAAGGTACAGGTACAAGTCATCAGCTGTATAGGACTTAGTTTGTCCCTGATTTTGTATGCCCATAATTTGTGTTTGTATATTTTTCACATGTATCATCATGTCTATTTGGGATTGAGGAACATTTCTGGCATTGAATCTCTATCTCATGGTTGCTATAAGGTTTAGACTTTGAGTTCCTTGTATTGGGACATATGATCTCCTTGGGATTTGGTATTGATTTCCTAGCTTGTGATTTTGATATTGGGGCATCTGATGGGTCTAAGGTTTTTGTTGTTGGGATCCCTATTAGAATAAAGATGTAGCCCTTGACAAACATTGACTGAATTTCGGACCTATAGAAATTGATCCGAGTTGTTGGGAAGTATTAAATCCAAAGCCAGTAGAGATAGACTATAGTGTATGGGTAGTAACAAATGGGTTATTGCCCATTTGGGGTGTTGATGAAATAGCTTCAATACTTGATGCAAAAGGAAATGAGGCAAACACTTGAGATAAACTGGTAACCATGGGTGCACTCATTTGGGAACCCATCAGGTTTTGGGTGGAAGATGTACTAGCTTGATTGGCTGAGCTAGTTTGTGTAGACATAGTATGTGCCGATGTCGTAGATGTTAATGATGGCATAGACAAGACTTTTGACACCACATGATTCATTTGAGAGTTTTGAGTTGTGTTTTGTCCTTAAAGTGGGTTTTTAGGCCATGTCGTAGATACATTAAATTCAACGGGAAACTTGACTCATTTTTTTATCAACATTGCTAGGAATCTCTCAGGGTTTCTTTCCACAACAATGTCTACCACTTGCGCAGAATAAGCATCTTTTTCTATGTATTCGATCTCCTCATCTGTGATGTCTTGAAATATAGTTGGCCTTCAGGAACCATGTGGAAGTGTATGCACATTTTCAATGTATAGCGAGGGATCAGTGTTTCTGAATGGGTCATCCTCTTGTTCTTTTTCCCATTGGGGAAATTGGTTAATGTAGGATTCATCTTGTTGGGTTCTAGCCTTTGACCTAGTATAAGGTGTAAAAGACATTATGTTATCCAGGGTTTAACTAGAATGAGTGATATAAAGAAAACAAAAGGGACAACCTCTTGAAGAGAGTTCGAGTACTTGTTTCAACGTGGGTAATTTTAAGAACAATCTTTGATTTATCTCGATCTCAGAGATTGGTGATGATAAGATATGATTTGAATCTTGTATTAGATGAGACAAAGTCCCTAAAAATGATTGATAAAATTGAGATAATGAGATCAAGATAGTCTAATCTAAACTTAATGAATTATCAATGGGAAACAACTATTGAGCTAACAAAGAGGGATGATCCTAGATATTTGAGATTTCACTAATTCTTTGTTTATTTCCTAAGATGTGTACACTAGTCTTTCACACGATACAGGCAATCTTTTCCAAGGTTGCAGACTGATAAAATGCAGAGTGTTGACAGAGGAATCCAAGTTGTCTTGATAGAATAAATGCACAGGTCTATAGGTCAATTGCAACAAAAAAATTTCCATTGTGGCATAATGCAGGGTCAATTGCAGTAAACTTCCATCGATTGCGGGACTAAATGGATCAATTACGGTAATAAAAGACTCGATTGTGGTAATCTTCAGTCAATTATGGCAAACATCCGTCAATTGCAAAAAAATGTGTTAGTATTGAAAATTATTGTAGCTTGGGGATTGTCTGATAAAATGAGCTTTTTGAAACAATGATTCTGGAACACACTTTTGTTGATACCCTAGACTTTGAACATGTTTGAATTATTTTGACAGTGTAAGATGTTGGTTTTATGTTTTGAAAACTGATCACACAAGCAAGCACAATATACATAGTGTTTTAAAGATCCAAGAATAAAAAGTGTATGTTCTACAACTTTTTCAAGTTGCAAGGTTTTCATGTGGTCGAAACAGAGATAGTCAGATTAATCTACTATCAATTGGCTTCAAGATGCAATATTATAGGCCTAATGCTTTTGATGTTCGTCAACTCACACAACAATTGTCATGCTACTAGGACACGAAGGTCCATGACATAGGTGCCCATGTTTTTGTCTTTCCTAGGTATTGTTGTCATGCTAATGAAGATCTCTTTCATCAATACAATACCCTATAACACATATGTTGGGAATCTTGGGGGGAATTCTGCAACCCCTTGCACTATAATAAGACACTTGTTCAGAGGTAAATCGAGTGGGTCTCTAATTAACTGGGTTATAGCAGTGTATGTGGTGTCTATCCAATCGATTATATGTGTGTGACTCACTTAAGAGCCTAGTTGAGCATGATAGCTACTTAGAAATAATTCACCCGATCCAGGCTATTATCAACACACCTCGCCCGAGCTTGGCTAGATATAAGATAGAGCTTTGGCCCACATCTTGTTTATATATTGACCAAAAGGATTATCGGTTTAAGGTCATCCTTTGAAGGAGAAGCACTTTCCCCAGACAGACCTCTCTAAAAAAATAAAATGGTTTTTATTCTAATAGATTGTGCAAATGCACCAAAGACTCAAAACACTAGGTTAATCGTATTAAGCACCAAAAGATCAAATGTGACTTGAGATATCATCCATACAAGCACGGGTGTTTAATTTTAAGCCCAAACCAAATGATATTTGCTTGTTCAATTTTAAATGCACCAATTTAGAAAGTTCTTTGCCTTTGTCCTGTTTTAACCCCACGTCAATTTTATGCACCAAATTAAAAGATGAAATTGTGGTGTTTGAGCATACCCTTTTCCTTTTAAGCACTAAAATACAAATGAATTTATTTTAGATTTAACCATTAAGCTACTTCCACGCCACAAGCTATCAAGAAGTGTTAGTACCAGAAAATCCTAACAATCAAAACAAATGATATTCAGAAACACATGAATTATTAAGGACATTAATGCTCATGGTAACTTTATATTTGGCTGCAAAACACTTAGGAGAATCAATATACGAGTTGAAGGATTCGATTTGGTCTTTAGCTACGATTGCAAAGGCTATATTTCATTGTGTATAGTAATGAGCGACTCTTCTTTGGGATGCTTTTTTTGACCTAAACCATGGGGTGTGTATGATTATTCTCCTTTCCATTAGTCATTGTTCAGTCCTACACAGAAACCAAGAAAGAATCATAGCTGATCAACAAAATGATGAAACATAGCAATTGCGAAATAATTTTGATAGTTGCGAAATAGGATCTACAATTGTGAAATTATTTCGCCAGTTGAAAAATTCTTCTGTTAGATGCAAAAATTTTCAGGCAATTGCAAAATTCTTTTGGAAGTTGCAAAATTTTGCAGACAATTGCAAAATTTGACAAGCGATTGTGAAATAATGTTTAAAACAGAGATTACAAAATGACTTGATCGATTGTGAAATACAAACATCAATTGTGAAATTACAAGGAACAATTGTGGTTATAAACCAGGCAATTACAAAATTCTTTCGCCAATTGTGAAATTCTTCCGTCAATTGTGAAATTACAGAATATCCCAAAAAAAAATGTCAAAACTGTGGCCGTACGGCCGAGGTCGGGAAATTCTTTTGGGTGCCTGCAAGCAATTATCAGGCTGTTAGATTCATGTTGAGTTCACTAAAATGTATAGGATTTAATTTTTCACACTCAAATGAGGGTTAGTAGCACTGATTTGCAATGAAATAAATCAATCAAACTACTAAGAATGAACCTATGAACAATAAAATAACAAGCATCATAGAGGAAAACAAACAAATGCAAACCACAATGCTTGAAGCTTCTATTGCTTCTCTCTACTCCTTTTGAAATGATGTATGAATGGTGCTCAATATTGGTATTGATAACATATGTGACTTGGGAGTGTTGAGAAAATGAGATCAATATGATAATGATTTTTCTTTATGCTTCGCACAATAATTCTACAGAGCAATTGTGCACAATAGTTTGAAATCTAGACCTCCTTCAAATGGTTGAAAAGGTTTGATTATATAGAAATGGAAATGATTTGGACAGATGAGATCGATCCCAGAAACTTGAGAATGGATGTCTGAGATCAAAAGGAACTGAAGAAGCAATTAGTAAACTCCACCTCTTAACTGAAGAGAAGAGGGGATGGTTTAGTCAACTAAAGAGTTGATTGGTTAGTTACCTCTTTGAACTGAAGAGATGATTGCGAGTTACCTCTTTGAACTAAAGAGTTGATTGTGAGTTACCTCTTTGAACTGAAGAGTTGATTTATTTAATTTTAGAAATTAAAATACTCAAACATGAGATAATTCAATTCTATTTTGATTTAAAATAGAATATTTGAGTGAAATTAAATTAATTTAATTAGAAGAATAAATTAATAAGTTTAAATATTTGATTTTAAACTTTAGGAAATTGTACTTAATTAATTAATAAAGATTAATTAATTAAATAAAAATAATTATTTAATTAATTTTGAAGAAATGATTGAATGATTAGATGATTGGATTGTTGGAAATGAGATAAGTAACTGAGAGGGGAGGGGTGAATCAGTTACTCCAAAAAAAATCCTTGTCCCTTAGATGTCTAAATACTTTAATACTGTTACTCGGGTGTTCCCTCTGTAACTCGGGTGTCAAAGCAATCTTTAATGCAATTATACTTAGAGATTAAGTGCAGAAACAAAAACATAAACAAGTAACAAGTACACATATGACACCAAGATTTAACGTGGAAACCCAATATGGGAAAAACCACCAATGTAACTAGTTACTATTTTTTCACTCCTCTAAAGTAAGCCCTGTTAGGAGCCAACCCTATTCAAGGTTACAATAACACACTGTTAGGTGTGACCTATTTAAAGGATTTAATCACCCTGTGAGGAGTGGCCTTGTTAGAGGTCTTTAACACTTCAATCTGGAAATGCTACCTTGTGAGAGGATTTACAAAATACTGTTAAGTCTACTTTGTTAAGAGATTTTGATCACTGCTACAATTGTTAGAAAGTAACAATGGATTGACTTGTAGGTGTAAATAACTCTCTTTGCTAATTCAAATCTCTTCTTGATTGTAACTAGATCCTTGTTGATCAGATATTTTATTGTAGCTTTGAGTGTTCTGTACTTAATTTAATTAGGATCTCATCTGATTTCTCCTTCACAGAATTCCACACTTCTGCCTTTTCACTTTCGCTTCATCTTACACACTTAGGCTTCATCATCTACAACACATTCAATCAAAACTTGACCTTTCATAAATACATGGTAAGCCCTATCAAGTCGGCTTGAATAAACTCTAAATGATAAACCATAATTTCGTCGGCCTCATATAACCATCTAATTACATAAAATAAATCACTGTTAGTCGGCTGCAACTGAATGCCCAACCAAGACTGAAATGCCCAAGTGAACTCGGTCAACACTGAACTTCTTCAATGCTCGACCTCAACTCATTCTGTTTACCAAATGTGCTTAGTCTGAATGTAGACATTAGTGTAAACCCACTACATAAATGTATATACATGTGTAACATCAATGGCAATACACAATTGAATAATTATCTTCAACAATCTCCCTCTTTGGCATTGATGGCAACACAACATGTCATAATACAAAGAATTGTGGAGCAACATAAAATTTCTTTAATGTCTTTAGCTTCATTCTAATTCTCCCTCTAACAATTTCCTTAGCTTCATTCTGATTCTTATGTATTATAGAAAACTCTCCCTCTTTGACAACAGATGCCAAAGACTCCAATTCCACAAGTATTGTTTCTCTTTGAAGTTGTAATGTACCTTAATGTATTGATTCATCTACAATGGGCTCTGATAGATCTTCATCAACTAGAATATTTTCATTGTCGCTCGGGTTGATGCATCACTAAACTGTATTTTAGTGACCTTCAGGTAGGGGAAGTACCCCTAGCTTTCCTCTAAGATACAAGAATGCATCCTTAGGTAAGGGTTTGGTGAATATGTCTGCAACTTGTTCTTTGGTGTTTACATATTCCAACCTTACTTATCTATTATGTGCTAATTCCCTTAAGAAATGATATTTTATTGCTATGTGCTTGGTTTTGGTGTGCATCACAAGATTCTTTGAGATGTTAATGGCACTGGTGTTGTCACAGTAGATAATAATTGGTTCTTTTATCTCTTCCTTCATTCCTGTCAACAACTGCTAGATCCATATGATGTTAGAATAGTTCACTGCTGCAGCAACATATTCTACCTTTGTTGTAGACTGAGAGATACAATTTTGTTTCTTTCTAGTCCAAGATACTAACCTTTTTTCCAAGAAAGAAAGCTCCACCACTGGTGCTCTTCCTATCATCGACACTTCCATCCCAATCATCATCAGTTAATGATTTTAAATCAAAGTTTCCACCTTTCTTATACCATAAACCATAGTCTTCAGTACCTTTCAGATATCTCATAATTATTTTGATTGCCATTAGGTGATTATCTCTAGGATTAGCTGAAAATCTTGCAACAATACCAACTGCCA
>MU228094.1:3138798-3150597 GCA_018584345.1 Thuja plicata
ATAGCTTTAATTGATTAATTAAACTCAATTTCCTATAGTTTAAATTCAAATATTTAAACTTACTAATTAAATTCTTCCAATTAAATTAATTTCAATTAAATTAATTTAATTTCATCAAATAAAGCAACTCTTAATCAAAAAGAATTCAATTATCTCACATGTTGAAAATAATTATTAAATAAATGAATTAAATATTCATTTACCTTCAAAGAGATAACTCCAATCAGATCACATGGGTTACTCCACCCATCTCTCCAGTCCACATGGGTAACTTCACCCACCTCTTCAGTTCAAAAAGGTAACTCATAATTAGCTCTTCAGTTAACCAAACTCTATCTCCTCTTTACCAAATGAAGAGGTGGAGTTTATTGAGGACCTCTCCTATTCCTTTTGATCTCAACCGTTCATCTCCTCATCTTTGGGATTGATCTCAACCGTTCATATCATCACCAATTCCTATATAATAAACCCTTCATAACCATTTGAAGGGTCCAGGATTTCAAGCTCTCGTGCACCATTACTCCGTCAGTTTGGTTCTAGAATTCAAGCCATCTTGCGATCATACACACATTTCAATTATCAAATTCTCGACACTTCTCAAGTCATAGACGCAGCCTCGCCAATACTGAGCATCAAGAACACCGTTTCGGAAGGAGTAGAGAGAAACAATAGAAGCTTCAAGCATCATGGGGTTTGCATTCATTTGTCTTCCTTTCTCTTGCTTGTACATTTTATTGCTCATGTTTCTGTTATTCATTTAGTAGTCAATATATACTTGATTTGCATTCATTTGTGAAACCTTTGCTACTAACCCTCACCTTTGGAAAGCTATGGGAATCGAAGAGAGAGGCATACATTTTGGTGAACCCGACGTGAATCAAACAGCCCAAATATCTCTTGCAGATGAAGAAATGTATTGATCAACCACGGCTGTACGGTCGTAAATTTAAAAATCACACTTTTCTTTGACATTTGTACTATTTCACAATTGCTGGTATTTACCGCAATCGTCTATACTGTGCCGCAATCGACTAGTTTAATACCGCAATTGATTGCAGGCTTTCGTAGTCATTCTATCCATTTCTTATCTTCTGTCTTCTGGTAATTTGTTGCAATCACCCGATCTGTGTTGCAATTGCAATAAGTTTTCCACATTAGTCCGATCCATGCCGCAATCGACAACATTTTGCCGCAATTGCCAGTTATTTACTGCAATCGACAGCATTTTTCCGCACTTGCCAGTTATTTGCCACAATTGACAGAACATTGCCGCAGTTGTAGGAAGATTGCCGCAATCGCACGAAATATTACAAACATCAGATCCAAAACTTCTGGCCATCTGCTTTTAAATTGACATTCTTTTCAGTTTCTATGCAGGATTGGATCAGAGTCACCAAGGACAAAGAAGGGTAAGTTTGGTAAGCATCATTTGTCATTTCAAAGTTACTCATATCCTTATCTTGCAAATATTCCTTTTTTCTATGCTAACCTGTTTAAACAACACAAAACTAAAAGGAATTCATTTGTCGATTTGGGTTTAAAAAGAACAGTGCTTGCAACACATATCACACCTCATATTTTGGATTTAGGCTTAAAATTGACGTGGGGATTAAAACTGAAAAAAGGCAAAGAATCTCTCAATTTGGTGCATTAAAATTGAACAAGCAATCAACACCTACTTTTGGGCTTAAAATTGAACATTTGTGCTTGTATGGTGGTGTAGCTTAGTTCACATTTCAAAATTTGGAGCTTAATCGATTTACCTCGTGTCTTGAGTTTTGGGTGCACTTGCACAAACTGTTAGATTACAAACCTTTATACTTTTTTAGAAAGGCCTGTCCGGGGAATGTGCTTCTTCCTCGGAGAATGACCTTAAACCGGTAATCCTTCCGATCGGTGTATAAACAAGGTGCGAACCAAAGTACCATTTTATCTAGCCAAGCTCGGGTGAGGCGTGTTGATGATAGTCTAGATCGGGTGAATATCCCTAAGGATCTAGTGTGATCAACTAGGCTCTTAAGTGAGTCACGCACGTACAAACTGATTGGAGAGACACCACGGACCCTTAATACAACCTTGTTAAATAGAGGCCAACCCATTTTACCTCTGAACAGATACCTTATTATAGTGCAAGGGGTTGCAGAATTTTCCCCCAAGATTCCCAACGTATGTGTCCCACGGTATTTGTGTAGTGAAAGAGATCTTCACTCCACGGCAATAATACCTGGAAATGACAAAAACACGGGCACCTACGTCGTGGACCTTCGTGTCCTAGTAGCGTGACAATTGTTGTGTGAGCTAACGGACATTCAAGCATTGGGCCTATAACATTATATTTTGAAGCCATTGACCTAGATTAATCTGACTGTTCATTGTTGAGACCTCGTGATAACCTTGCAACTTGAAAAAGTTGCAGAACATACACAATCTCAGTCTTCATTTTTCAAAACATAGTGTCTATTATGCTTGTTCCTTTGATCAGTTTTTGAAAATGCAAAACAAAACATCCAAACTATCAAAACGAGTCAAACGTGTTAAAGTCTAGGGTTGTCAATGTCAACTATACTGCAAATCAAAAGCATTATGTGATAAACTACCACAATCGACCAGTTATTTTACCGCAATCGGTGAAATTGTACCACATTTGACCAGATATACTATATCCCAGTTCTAACCTAAAAACCTTGAAAGAATTCTTCATTTGGTGTCCAAAACTAGTGTCTATCCCAGGAAAACGCGAAGAACATTGTGTGAATCTCTTAACATTAAAGATTACCCTTTCTCTGTAAAGCACGATTATTGTCTAAAACATTGTTAGTTCGAAAGCTCAGACTCAATATATCTTGATCTCATCATATCAAACATCATCATCTTTATCAAATTGACTTTGTCCAAGACAAAGGTCGGCAAATCTTGTCTTTTATCACCACCACTTTGAGATCAAGTTATATCAAAATTTGTCCTTAGAATTACCCTTGTCGAAAACATAACTCAGACTTTTCTTAGAAAGGATCCTCTTCTTTGTTTGCTTTATATCACTTGTTTTAGTTACAAAACTTGGACCGCACTATGTCTCAAACACCTCATGGAGGACCTTACACAAGGTCTAAGGCTAGAACTCAACCAGATGAGTCATATATCAACTGTTTTCCCGCTTGGGAAATAGAGCAAGAGAATGATCCCTTCATGAACACCAATTCTGCTCTATTCATTGAACAACCCCGTGGGGCAGCCTTTTTCCAAGATATCACCGAAGAAGAACTTGAAGATGTGGAACAAGATGCGTACTCCACCAAAGTAGTTGACATTGTTGTAGAGAGGAACCCTGAATGTTACTTGGCCATGCTAATAAAGAAGGGATTCAAACTCCCCGCTGAATTCAGTGTATCAACTATATGGCCCGAAAACCCTCTCGCAGGTCAAACCACTACTCACACTCCTCAGATACTACCTGTTGTGTCACAGGTCTTTCCACCATTGGCCTTACCCACATCGACACAGATTGTATCCAATCAAACCAATGACCCAACCCAAGCCAGTACATCATCTACTCAAGGCACGACAGGCTCGCAACTAAGTGCACCCATGGTCACTAGTATGCCACCACCTTTGGTCTCATGGCCAACACAATCAAGCTCTCATGCTATGCCTTCCATCCCACCAAACACCAGCTGTTCTGAAACTATGCCACTGCTACAATCAATCCACACTAATCTTGGGATCAACACATCATGCCCGCAGGGATCCATCTCTGTTGAAATGACTTACAGTCAAGGCCCGCCCAAAACTACATCTTTGCCCATTCCGACACCCATCCAACCTCCGCAACAACAACCCCAGCTTTAGTTTCCTTAGTTCCAAACTCCACAATAGCAACCCTAGCTTCAGTTACCTCAGTTCCAACCTCTGCAACAACAACCCCAACTTTAGTTGCCTCAAAACCAACCTCCGCAACAGCAACCCCAACTTTAGTTGCCTCAAAACCAACCTTCGCAACATCAACCCCAGCTTCAGTTGACTTAGTTCCAACCTCTGCAACAACAACCCCAGCTTCAGTTGCCTCAAATCCAACCTCAGCAACAACAACCCCAGTTTCAATCCCAACCTCAGCAGCAACAATACCTACCCTATCATTATCAACCCCAATTTCAGTCACAACAACAAACACATCAAAACCCACAATGGACTACTCATGTCCCTCCTGTTACAAATCACTTAGTAGGGAATCAATATCAAGTCCCTAGGATGAAATCCTATGTTCCTACTCAAGGTACATAGAGGCGTAGCCTCATACCCACCACAACACAAAGGAATGTCCACACACATCAGCCTCAATATCAAACGGACATGCTAATGCAACAAATGCAAACCCTTCAAACCCAAATGATGGATATGCAAAATCAGGGGAAAACTAAATCCTATACTACAGAGGATTTATACCCATACCCCTTTGACCATTCTCTTCAAATGTCTCCTTTCCCAAACCACTTCTCAGTGCCAAAATTTGACAAGTATAGGGGCAGTACCAACCCTATTGAGCATATCCGAGAGTTCTTTGCTAGTTGCATCGAAGTCGCTCATGATGAGACATATCTAATGCGACTATTCCCACAAAGTTTAACCGGACCAAAAATGGAATGGTTCTCACATCTACCTCATGGCATCCAGTCCTGGGGAGAATTGGCTGAAAAGTTCATAGCTCACTTCCATCATAACATCAAGCGCAAGCTCAGCATCAAGGACCTTTGTGACATTAAACAGAAAGATGGAGTCTTTTGTGAAATTCCTACAGAGATGGAGGAACATGGAAAATTTTATAACATACAATGTGCCCGAACAAGACTTAATAGTCATGTTTGTTGACAATCTGATCCCAGACATGTCATTCACAACAGAGTTACAGTTAGCTCCGAACTTCACACAACTTATCGAAAGAGGAGTTCATTGTGAGCAAAACTTGGTCAAACAGGGAATCCTTACAGATCCCACCCAAATGAACACAAATAAAAATTCAATAGAAAAGGCTAAGTGGTGGAACAAGAACAAAAATGTCACTAGTGATGGTGTCATTGATGTAAAGATAGTCAACTATGCGCAACCCAAGGTGTCACTGCAAGGCGCACCTGTGGCAAACCAAAACCCCATAGGGCCCACTCAACAAGCATACACCCAAAACCAACCTCACCTTGTGCAAGCACCCATTGTGTCAAACAGTCAACAACAGAATCAACGCAAGCCACGGTTTCAATTCCAGCAACGAGATTTCACACCATTGGGAGAGCCGATAGAATCAGCTTTACGCAAGTTGATACAATCAAACACTATCACTCTCCCAGAAATTAGGGATTTTGAACAAGATGAAAACAAACCAAGGTGGTATAATGACAAAGACTTCTGCAAGTTTCATCGGGTCAAGAGGCACAAAACAGCCAACTGCTACTGATTGAAGCATGCTATTCAAGATCTGATTGACACAGGGATCATTGATGTGACGAATACTCAAACTAAAGGCACAACTGATCACACCATTTTCAATGATACCTTTCGTGATCACAACAAGGGAAAGCCTCTAGGTCTGGTGGACAAACCAATAAAGTTAACTATACATATGCCGACAGTGACAATGTCATAAATTGCATAAATCCTTCAGATAACCATGTGGCCACAATCACTATCAGGGACCAAGGTAACAATTGTGTTGTAACTACATGTTGTGCTAGAGTCATCTTGCAAGGAGTACCATCCTCAACTACTACATCATCCAATCCCATAGAAAACTCAGATCCACAAACAAGCATAGTGGACCAACTAAAGTGCACACCTACCCAAATCTCCATGTTTGACCTCTTGCGCATATCTCCGCAGCATAAACTGGCACTTGACCAAGCACTTCAAAATGCAGCTATCCCAAGGGACATAACACCTAAAAGCTTCCAAATGATGGTCAACCATATAGCAGCTAACAAACATGCCACATTCACAGACCATGATGTGTCACCGCATAAACCCCTGCATAATGATCCTCTACACTTACTTGTCCAGATCCACAAAAGCGTTGTCTGTAGGGTCCTTGTTGATGGTGGAGCTGGGTTAAACATTTGTACTCTAAATTTAATCAAGCAATTGGGCTATTCCAAATCAAGCATTGATGTCACAAGAAGGATAAATATCAGAGCCTATGATGAAGAGGAAAGGTCCTCTAAAGGTATTATCATTCTACCTGTTAGCATTGGACTTGTGGTAAAAAGCACACCCTTCCAAATCTTAGATCTTGAGTTGGGATACAACATGTTACTAGGGAGACCTTGGATACATGAAATCCAAGCTGTACCTTTGACATACCATCAATGCATCAAGTTCCCTCACCAAGGGGAGGAGATCATCATAGAGGGAGATCCCAATCCCTTCCAATATTGTAATGCGGTCCAAATCAGCACTGACAACCAGGTACCGTCAAACCAAGATGCAAGAATCCCATCCTCTTCAGATTCGAATCCCAAAGATGTCACACGAGCAGCGGGAAAGATAATCATTAACCAAGATGCAAGTATCTCCTCCCCTTCAAATTCAAATCTTAAAGATGTCACAGAGAAAGCAGGCAAGATATCCATCATGGACAAGGGATGTGGTGAATATAGATATGAAGAGGCTTTCACCATCATGCACATGCCTCTAAGCCCAAGAACTCATGATATGCCACAACCGGTTATTGCAACAGAAACTCCACAGCCGGTTCTCTTTAGATGTCCACCCACAACCTTTGTCCGATGGGGAGACATAGCGGAAGAGAATCCTTTTGAGCAAGACATCAATACCTGGTTATACCGAGACTCCCCTGAGACAATCTGACCACCACTACCTTTGGCAAAACTATGGTAACGGTTACAAAATGATACAAAGATTTGGGTATGATGGTACAACTAGACTGGGGGCAAGGCAACAGGGCATATATGAATTACCTCTCCCACCAACTCAAAGAAACACTAGAGGTTTGGGCTATGGACAACAAAGAACTAGTTTGGTGATCCAAGACATTCAAGTCAATCAAGAGAAAGTAGCAGAGATGCACCGAGGGCACAACACTGAGCATGTCCTAATAAGCAACATATTAGCGCAGTTGTTGCCCGCCGAAGAGGGAACCACACAATCCCAAATAAACCTACACATAGCAGTCGATGATAACCAAGGAAGTGAGACATCAGACGAACATTCCATTGAGACAGACTCCCATGAGTATGAGTGGAGATCCCTCCATGATTCTGAACCATCAATCCCTTATTTTTCCCCTCGAGCTGACATTATCATAAATCTAGCAGACCTATTTGAACAACTGACCATTACCGAACAACCCTATATAGACAAACATGTCATCTATTAGACCTCAAGTGGTGTGTCCTCATCACAGTCCAATTTTGTAGGCACCATATATGCGGTCCCTTTTAGTCAACCTGAGCCAAACAGTAGTGAAAGTGTCTGTCTTGTACACCCTGAGCTTATAGCATGGGATCAACAAGGGCCACCTAATCTAGATGTATTCAAGAACGACGAGGCAATAGCTCATTTCATGGGACTGAGGGAAGGCAATCCGTCAGGAGATCACAAGGCAGGATTCTCCATTAACTTAGACAGAGCAGCATATTTCGGGGAGGAAGCTCCTCTTTCCAGTCCACAAAAGAAAAAAGAACAAAAGAGTAAAAAGCTAAAAGAAGACGTATCTTCTAGAGAAAACCTCTCTGAGGTGCTAGAAGATGGAAAGAGAGAAATCCTCCCCTTAACAGAGGAGAAATCAACATTGTTAGCTGAAGAGACAAAGGAAATCAACTTGGGAGATGACAAGAACCTAAAGAACATCTACTTGGAGAAATCTCTCACCCCTGAGGAGAGAGAATAGTTCATCAACTTCTTCAAAGCAAGAATGATCAATTTCACATGGTCTTACTCGGACATGCCAGGTTTAGATCCAGAGTTGGTGTTACACCATCTCCCATTGCTACCAAACGCCAAACCTGTCAAACAGAAGCTAAGAAAGATGCATCCTCACGTCACATTACTAGTCAAAGCAGAACTGAAAAAGCTCTTCGATGCTAAATTCATCAGACCTATACCATATGCGGATTGGATATCTAATCTAGTAACAGTAACAAAGAACAGTGGTCAAATACAGATTTGCACAGACTTCTAGGATCTCAATATAGCATGTCCAAAAGATGACTTTCCTTTACCAAACATCGATATGATAGTGGACCTAACTGCAGGACATGAAATGCTATCACTTATGGATGGCTTCTCAGGTTACAATCAAATAAGGATAGCATCAGAGGATCAACACAAAATGGATTTCACATGTCCTTGGGGAACATATTATTGGAACGTCATGCCATTTTGTCTAAAGAACGATGGAGCAACATATCAGAGGGCAATGACAACCATATTTCATGATCTCATCCACAAGACAATGGAAGACTATGTGGATGAAATATTATCTAAATCAATACTCCAAAAGGATCATCTACAGGTTTTGGGACCCATCTTCGATAGAATGCAGGAATTCAAAGTCCGACTAAATCCAAAAAAGTGTGCATTCAGTGTCACAGCGGGAAATTTACTAGGGTTCATAGTATCACATAGAGGAATTGAAGTGGATCCAGTAAAGGTCAAGGAAATATTGGACATGCCTCCACCATCAAACCTGAGACAACTAAGAGGGTTACAAGGAAGGCTCCAATCGATCAAACGCTTCATAGCTCAACTGGCAGACAAGTGCCACCCATTCCAACATTTATTGCATAAAGACATCAAGTTCATATGGACAGAGCAATGTGAACAGGCATTTTAGATATTCGAAGACTACCTTCTTAAGTCTCCTATATTGGTACCACCAATACAAGGTAGACCATTGCTTCTATATATCTTAGTGACTGAATCAGCATTAGGTGTCCTTTTGGCACAACATGATGATGCAAGAAAGGAGAGAGCCATCTACTATCTAAGCAGGACTTTGGTTGGATATGAGCTAAACTACACTCCAATTGAGAAGTCATGCCTGGAAGTTGTTTTCACTTCCCAAAAGCTAAGACACTACATGTTGAGACACTAAACAAAATTGGTTGCACATATTGATCCTCTCAAGTACCTCCTGAGCAAAGCAGCGCTCACTGGACGACTGGCCAAGTGGGTAATGATCTTAAGTGAGTTCAACATTGAGTATGTAGACAGAAAGGCTATCAAAGGAAAAGTGATCGCCGATCAACTAGCAAAGGCACCAATTCAAGACCACCAGCCTATTGTTTCAGACTTTCCTGACGAATCTATCATGACACTACAACCGGCGATTGAAGTATGGCAACTTTATTTTGATGGATCGTGTACAAACCATGGAGAGGGGGCATGGATAGTTCTTATCACTCTGGATCATGATACAATTCCAAAGTCTTTCAGACTTAACTTCCAATTCACCAAAAATATAGCAGAATATGAAGCATTGGTCATCGGTCTAAAGATAGCCATTTAATGGAGAATCAAGAACCTGAAAGTCTTTGGTGATTCGCAGTTGGTCATTAGCCAAGTTAACAATGATTACATGACCAAAGATGAGAAGCTCATACCTTACAGAGCATAGATGGAACAACTGCGCACCAAGTTTTATTACATTCTCTTCGAGCAAGTCCCAAGAGCACAGAACAAAGTGGCAGATGTGATGGCTACCATAGCATCACTGATTGATATGCCAGGTAACGATACCAAATTCCAGTTTCTAGTGGAGCAACTCTTGGTGCCATCACATTAGGCATCTATCACAGAATCAGCGTGTGTCCTTGTTGGTCCTGAATCCCCATGGTACCAAGATGTCTATACCTATCTCTAAAACAATGTCTTACCCCCAAACTTGTCTAGGAACCAGAGAAAAGCCCTCATCCGCCAAGCCTCTAGGTATATAATCCTCTCAACTACTCTATACAAATGAAGTCTCGATGGAACATTACTATGATGTCTCACTTCCATGGAATCCTAGAAAGCTTTGTACGAGGTACATGAAGGAATATGTGGAACCCACAGAGGTGGCAACAACTTAGCTAAGAAAATAATCTGCATGGGATACTATTGGCCAACAATAGAGACAGATGCACACAAGCATGTTCAAAGGTGTAGACAATGTTAAATTCATGGAGACCTCATCCATGCACGAACACAGGAACTAAATCCCATTACATCACCGTTACCATTTTCAATGTGGGGATTTGACCTAGTGGGAAAAATAACACCTTCTTCAGCAAACAGACACAAGTACATCATAGAAGCAACAGAGTACTTCACAAAGTGGGTGGAAGAAATTCCCCTCACTTACATCACTAGAAAATAGATAGCAATGTTCATACTTAATCACATCATCTGTCGATACGGGATCCCCCAAACAATCTTGACAGATCATGGTACACCTTTCCAGAATAGGGATGTTGAAGACCTATGTGAACAATTCCGCATCAAACAAGGGTTCTCATCATTTTACTACCCTCAAGGGAATGGGAAAGCCAAAGCTACAAATAAAACAATCTTGAAGATTCTAAAGAAAATAGTAAATGAATCAGGGTGAGACTGGCATTTACAGCTTAGCCCTGCATTATGGGCATACAAAACTAGTGTGAGAACACAACCTGAAGCAACTCCTTTCTCCCTAGTCTATGAAACAGAGGCGGTATTACCCCTCGAAGTGGAAATCCCATCCCTGAGGATATCATTGAAGAACCTGGTTTCCGACGAAGACTATAGAGTGGCGAGGCTCAGTGAACTAGAGCTACTAGATGAAAGAAGGCAACATGCCTTTGACCACTTACAAGGCTATCAAAATTGCCTTAGAAGGAACTATCACAAGAAGGTGAAGCCATGAACATTTGAGGTAGGAGACCTTGTCCTTGTGGAAAATTAGAAGAATCAAGCAGAGCGAGTCAAACCTGGAAAGTTTGAGCCTAACTGGCTAGGACCATTTGTTATTATCAGCTCTACTCAGAGTGGGGCATTCATACTAGCAACACCAGAAGGAGATCAGCTCCCCGGCTACATCAATAGCATGCACCTAAAGAGGTTCTACCCTTAAAGGTCTTTATGGTTAAGGCATTTATCTACATATCTAGAAAATACCAAAAAAATCAAAAAATACAAAAGTTACCTTGGTGAAAACCTGGCAATCAAGCGCCTTGGTGACAACAAAAAAAGAAAAAAAAGAAAAAAAGTAAAGAGAAAACAACATCGCTCTCTCAGTGAAAACCTGGCAATCAGGCGCTATTGAGTAGGTACCTTGGTAAAAACCTGGCAAACAGGCGCCAAGTGTTCAAATCCAGCTTCACCATCAATGAGCTCCAAAAGCTTGAGCACACTTCAAAATGCAAGACTGACTATCCCAAGCTATATCCAGAAGCACAATCCCCTCTAAGCACCAAGCACTTACCCATGGTTAATACTGGTCCACCAAACTAGGGGGCAATTCCAAAAGTTCTAAAAAATCATAAAAAAATCAGAAAACTCATCAAAAATCCTAAAAAGATCAAAATTCAAGAGAAAATCAATCTTCATAAAAAATAATAAAAAATTTGCAAAATCCCAAGCAATAAAACCAACTTGGTTATCAAGACAGCAAGGGGCAAGCATGCCTATTCAATCAATTTTCACAATCATCAGCTTTGCAAATTAGCATTGGGCCCATCTGACACAGCTTGATCAGCTGCCAAATTGATCAAATCAAAATCTATCAATCAAAATTGTCACAATCATGAGCTTTGCGAACAAGCATTAGGCACATCTGAC
>MU228094.1:3166484-3179722 GCA_018584345.1 Thuja plicata
CCTTTAACCAGGTCACACCTAACAGTGTGTTATTGTAACCTTTAACAGGGTTGGATCCTCACAGAGCTCACTTCAGAAGAGTGAAACTTGGTAGCATGTTACTGGTGGTTTTTCCCATATTGGGTTTTCATGTTAAATACTTGTGTCAACTTGTGTGAATGCTTATGGTTTGTTTTACTGTTATGTTTCTACAAGCTAATTACATTAAACAGTAAACTACATGATTATGTTGTTAACATATGCTACTGCTGCCGAGTAGATCTGAAATACAAAAAGTTTTATTTGCTACATCTAGACCTGAGGATAACTGATTCACCCCTCCCCTCTCAGTTATTCTAAATTCATTCTAACAGAACCTAGGTATTTTGAAACCTTGCCACTTGATCCATACTTGTCCTCTTTCTAACTTTGGAGTTCCCAAGTTTTTTGGCTTCTAACTTTGGGCTTTTGCAGTGCCATTGACTTCCTCACCTAGTAATGGGTAAGCCAAAACCTTGATCTTTGAAACCTTGATTTATTTCATTACTTTTCAAACTTTAGGTTTTATCTTTTCCAATTTTGTGAAAGACATAAGGTGAAATGTCAAGCCCTGATTATTGAAGACTAACAAGATCATGAAGGACTAAGGCCTACCTATTAGGTAGCCACTTATTCAAGTTGGCCTTTGTGTTAAGGATCATCTCTGATCCTTTTAAGTGGATTGTAGGTGACAATGCCTTCATCATACTCATTGGCTCATAAATTGATAGTGTCTTTCTATAGTTAGGCAATGTTGGCTCCTAAACAACCATTGTTAGTGTTGGTTTCTAAGTATGTTGTAAGTGTTTTAAAGTGTAATTTGGTATGGATTAGTGGTTTATGATTCCCTCACACTATCATTGTATGGTGTCACAAAAGAATGTGATTGTTGGGCTTGTACTTGATCATCTTTTAAGTGACATTCCTTCTCTCTCATATGTTTGTCATAGTAGTTTTGTTCCATGACTATCCAGTCTTCTGCTAGTGCTACTTTGCATAAAAAATGGTGGGGTTATTTTGGTTGTCATTACCTTTGTGTTGTAATATTCTATATAAAACTTGTGTGCATGTTGTAGTAAAAGTACGACATGTTGTTGTATCTTTGGTGTTGTTCCAAAAAATGTTGTTTCACCAGGTTTTTCCTTGGTCCTTCAGATGAGGCACTACAATTAGTTAACATCGTGCTTTCATCTTACCTTAAGCGATTTATAGGAGGAAGACCATTTTTATGGGGGATGATGTAAGTCCCTCCTGTGTTAACTTTTGTCTTATCTTGATTTTTAATATGCTTATGTTAGAGGACGTGTTCAAGACCTATTTGATACATAAATAGATTATTTATTATTTATATTATTATGATGATGTTATAATTGAATATACATATAAAAATATGAATTATATAATGTTGATTTATTTTATTATATGTGCTTTGATTATTATTAAGTATTGTGTAGATGCACATAATGTTTAACTTGAGTGTAAAAATATAGGTAAAATTCTCACTAATGGTTGATCAAAGATAAAAGTACAAGGTTTATTTAATTTTCTTTACTCATTATCCTCATCTAGAGTAAATGGCGTCTCATGAAAAACCCAATATCTTGGTCATGCGCTATTTAAAAAATTCATCTCCTAAGATTAGTAGCGTGTCTTCATTCCTTGTGTGGCTTCATTAATTCTTGCATGTGCTTATGGTTTCTATCCTTGAAAAAGATTATATAGCATAACAACAAAGCTTAAATAAAATGACAAATAAGGGGGATGTTTGGAATTAATAAGGGAAATCAAAAGTGTTCAAAAATGCCTTCATCTATACAAAAATAAATAATGTGTGTGTGTGTGTATATATATATATATATATATATATATATATGCCTTGAGGGTAATTGTAACTAGTTATAAAGTAAAATGGGCATTCTAGAACATGCCTTGTGGATCATTTTATTTTACATTAACAAATATTATTTCAATAAGTTTTAAGTTATATTATAAAAAGAAAAAAAAAAAACATAATTGGTTTGAGGTTTACCCTCTATTAAAAATGAAATTCATTTTACCCCATCATTTTCTATCCCATGCGTAAAAATGATAATACATATAAGAATGACTTTATGTTTAAAACCCTAAGTTGTATCTTTACATTTTGTAAGGCAAATTGCTTGAAGGAATATAGTGTTGTCTCATTTTTGATTGTTTTAAAAATAATATTTATTTTGTTTTGTATGAGGGTAAAAGTGTAGTACTATAATACCATTTTAACTTTGTTTTCTAGTAAATGTGTGAAAATGTAAAAATGAAGTAAATAACATACACAATTTCTTACACTATTATGTATTAGGAAATTGGCAATACTATCTTGAACTCTATAACAATCAATAAATTAAACCCCACTAAAATAACTAATCCACAATTTGCCTCTTCAAAATATACTTTCATCTTCCAATTTAGACTATTTCTTTTCTTGACTACAACTATTAACAACTTAAACATCACATTCCATTTCCAACCCATACTCATGTGGATCAACATTCCTCCCATTCCACTTCATTATCAAATTCCAAATGCAAAAACTCATCCAACTCATCTAACAAATATCTCAAACTCACCCAACAAATATCTCCTAAGTATGATCTATTCTCATTAAGACAAATTATGACCTATATTTAAAACTAAAGAACATAAAAAGAAAAAAAAAATGAAAGAAAGTCTAACATGGACAAAATTCAAAGGAAATCTCCAAAGTTGAAATCTTTATGAAGGCCTAGAAACATGGTAGGTTGAATCGTTCTTGAAGGCCAAAAAAAACCTAGAAAATTGAAAGGGCAAGGTAGTGAGGGAGGAAGAATTCAAAGGCACCTACCAATAGAAAGGTAAAGGTGAATAGAGCAGGTGGAGAAGAAGAAATGCTTCTAGAAACTCGTGGGAGCCCCACACGGGGAGGAGAAGAAACTTAGTCTAGACTCCACTCCTCAATTTTTCATCATCATACATTGGTATTCTTTGACCAGTGCGGACAGGGGCTGTTTGGCTTGGATATTTTTGTTTTTCTTCTATGATATTTAAAAAAACACACAAATTTCTTGGCACGCTGTTTTACCGCTCCTAATTTCTTCAGCTGCACGGCAGGACGTCATTTTCAAGGTGACAGCGCATACCCAAAGGCTCACATCATCATTCATGTGAAGGAAGGGCTTTTTTGCTCTCCTATACAAAACCATCATGTGTCATGGATGTATGGATGAGTTGGATGGAGGATCCTTCGCTGTAGTTTACTATTCGCTGTGAAAAACTTGCAGCTTATCTACTATTTATCGTCAACGCCAATCTGGATTCTTTTGCACCCACGACACGATGAAAAAACCACAGGGATCGTAGCATTTTTCAGCCAGTTAAGAGAATCGAGTGGTTTCTCTATATTTGATCCATTGCCATTCAGGATTTGGGGAACTTGTGGGTTACGATTCCGAGATAAGCACAACAGGTTCAGCTTTTTGAGGGTTTGACTGCATCTCTCTTCAACGAGCTTCAGCTTTTTAACAGGTTTTTGTTACATACTGGCATTGATTTGTTCTGTTAAGAGGGTTCTGTGTATGGGTTTGTGTTTTTCTGTTTCATTTTTGTTGGTCTGTTCGTTGAGGATTCGGTAGGCCATTTGGGTATGCATTGCCGAATTTTATTTTAGGATTAGCGTTTGGGGTTCTTTAGGCGCTTTTGTTATTGCGTTTTTTGGAGGCTTGATTAAGAAGTGGCCGTTCTGTAGGAGCATTTGCAGTTTATCCTTGGTGTTTTTGAGGGTTAGAGTTGGGGTATGAATTTGAAACTCGATTTTTTTTGGTGGGCATTCTGTCCTTTGGTGAGATTTTGAGGTTTGACTGTGTGTGGGGTTTACTGGCTTGAACTGGCACTCATTTTGTTAGGTTTTTTTGGTAGCAGAGGTGTCTAGGCTGCATTTTTTTTCCATGTGATCGATAGAAAATTGCATTCGTTCTTCTAATTGTTAAGAGTTTGCTCATGTCTTCGTCTGGACAGCTGTATTTTATAAAAAAAAGAGTGGCCTGCACAGTTCAATTATACGGCAAAAGTATCTTATGGGTATGGCTTTGTTTATAGATTTATTTCTTGGTTATATTTAAAGTGTTTGAGTCTGGAATTTGACTGTGGATTGCGCTTGTGGGTGAACGGGATTTCCGCGCATTGTTGTTTACTGTGATAAGATTGTGTACCGGGAGTCGATTTATCCATTTCTTTTTAGGTTATGTAGAGAAAAATTGCTTTTGTGTTATAACTAAGATCTGTAGTGTTCTTTGCCTATGTATCCCTACTTTTGTAGGGGAATATATGGAAAACGTAAGTTTGTCTGATTTGCAAAGTCATTTGATGAGAACGTTGCTATTGAGGTTTAGATGAGTTATAAGTACCCAATGAAGTAAAGTTTGTTTATTTGTCCTCAATGTGTTGACTGTGGTTTGGGCCAACGGGTGAAGAGAATATCATGGTGCTGGCCTTCATTTTGATATAGCTTGAGGTCTCCAAAGTGGATAATTTTTTTTAAAAAGTTGACTTAGATCTACATATGATCTTAAAATTAATATACAGATTCTTCAACTTAAAATGATGGAAACAATGGACTGAATTGGATCTTTCTAATGTATAAAAGTTTGAAAAAATATCGTTTCAATTTGGAGGTATCCTTTGCTTATTTGTATATGTTAATGGAATGAAGTCTTTGCTACTGTATGTTAATGGCACGGCAGACAATTTATTTTTTAGTAATAGCTCATAAGAACATTATTCTGTTTGGTAATTTCGTTCTGTTTTGTTTGCAGGTTGTGGAATCCGTATTTGATAAATTGAAGTTTGGCATTCTCCCTGGTAAGCCGTCATGACAAACGCTTACTCTTTCTGGCAGTTTGGGGAGGAGCTTCGAGGCCATGTCAGGGCCACAGATGATCACAAATGGAACCTGGCTGCCTCAAAGTTGGCCCTAGCAGAGCAGATGAGAACAAAAGGGGACCGTATGAACAGGATAGAAACCACAGGGTCCCCTGCAGAGCCCAAGCAGAAGGGAAAATCTAAGGGCAAACAAGAAGGGAACAAGGTCGACACCCTTAATTTTAAACAGATGAACCTTGATTGGAAACAGGGTGATATGGGAGTCAAGGGAGGATTAAATGGAATTTATAATACCAATTCTCCAATTCATCACAACAACAATAATAACAACAGCAACAACAATAATCACCACAACAACAACAACAACAATAACAACAACAACAATAATAGTGGAAGCAACAACAGTGCACTTGATAAGCGCTTCAAGACATTGCCATCAACAGAAATGTTGCCGAGGAACGAGATTCTTGGGGGTTACATTTTTGTGTGCAACAATGATACCATGCAAGAGGATCTCAAGCGTCAACTCTTTGGTAAACATATCACCACTTTTATTTTTTAGTAGCTTGTACATCTATATCTCCCAAAATAGTTGGCAACTAGTATTTTTTTGAATGTATGGTTTTTGATCACACCAACTTTTTTTTGAATGTATAGCTCTCAATCATGGTGTACTGGAATACTTCCATACAGTGTTAGCTAGTGTTTTTGAAAATGAATTTTACAAGCTCAGTTTCTCTAGTTCTAAGACTTAAGCCTACAAGATAGATCCCTGCATCATTTCTATAGCTTGATGTATTTATGCCATGCAAAAGTTTACTTGATGCATACTGAAAGTGGGGTTATGCTGTCTTGAGACCTTAGTTTTGTCCTTGGTTAAGGCTTACAACTATTATTCATAACTGACTCCAGAATAGGGATATCTGCTTCTGGTGTTCAGATGGGTTTGAGTTTACACTTTGGCAAGGTTGAATCCTTTAGCATAATTGGCTTCCAATTGCTTCCTTTATGGTTTAATTAGTGATATTGACACACACACACACACACACACACATGCTGCACACACTCAAATAGGCTTCTCAACTGTTACATATGGCACCAGTGACATTTGAGCATGATTGGTGTTATAAGATTTGATTAAAGTGCTTGAATATTGTTGATTTGCAGGTTTGCCTCAAAGATATCGGGATTCTGTTAGGGCAATAACACCAGGGCTGCCGCTATTTTTGTATAACTATACAACCCACCAACTCCATGGAATTTTTGAGGTTAGACTCGCACATTGTGGGCATGATTTAAAGAGGCCATCTTCATTCTGATTACGGGTATTATTTTAGCTTTATTATTTTTCTGTTTGGCCTCTTACTTTGGGTCAATGGTTTTGTTTAGGCTGCTAGCTTTGGGGGATCTAATATTGATCCAACAGCATGGGAAGACAAAAAATGTAAGGGCGAGTCGAGATTTCCTGCACAGGTACTAATACCTCTTACCTTGGCTAATGAAAGGTTGGAGTTTTTGTGCAGTAGTTTTAGAGAGGCTTTTCAAAAACCTGGATGATGTATAACTAGTTTTGGTGATGTCGTCATGTTAAATGAACTGTTATCTGACCTGTAAGAAATGAATTATCAGGCACATTAGATGGTAGAATTTTTATCAAAGTACTTGGGAAATTTGTCTACTGAATGCGCTTTTTCTGCAAAGCAATTGGCTCTTCAAATTATGTCATTGTGCTTGCAACATGTTTTGTAGACAGTGGGATTTATGATGTTTATTTTGCAATATTTGGAAGCTGATGAAAAGAATCATAATGTTTGAATTTACTAAATGAAATGTTTCTTAGGTTCGTATTCGGGTGAGAAAGCTTTGCAAACCACTGGAGGAGGATTCTTTTAGGCCCGTGTTACATCATTATGATGGTCCCAAGTTCCGGCTACAACTATCTGTTCCAGAGGTAAACTTATTATTAAGATAGATAACTCTTCATTAGCTGATACAATGATTTTTATTGGCTTTGTACACAATATTCTTTTGAATGTACTGCAGAACTTACTATTTACATTCTTGTTACAGACTCTGGACTTGATGGACCTTTGCAACCAGAACAGTATCTAAAGAGCAGATGCCCGGTTAATACCATTCATAGAATGTGTATAATCTACCGTTTTCTCAACTTTAGTGTGTGGTGTTTGTTTGATGTAAGACAATTGAAGCTGTACTATTTCTATAGGGGAAGAACAAGGTCTTTCTTGTATAGAGGGTTGAGTAATGGATATTTCAGGAGCTGACTTCCCTTGCATATTTTGACCTCTTGGAGCTAATCAAATTTGAAGAGCTATGTTATCTTAGTTTGGAGGTGATACAGTGTATACAAAATCTATAGTAGCTTTTTTGTGGTTGATCTCGTCGAGTTTAAATACTACAGATTCATGGTTATGGGAGCGTACTGGACCATAGATTGGATCAGTGAGCTTTTTAGATACAGATGTTTCTGTAACCTGTACAAAAGGGTGCAGGAAGATCCTCTATATAAATAGGATGTCAGAGTAATGTGAAAGATTGAAAGGACCGGAGTTTGACGACATATACAGTCTTCATCTCTTGGACAATAACAGAAGTCTTACAATGCTTCTTTTGATTGTTCAAAACTGTGGATGTCGTCTTATGCTAGTCATTGTGTTTGTAATTGGAATAACATTAAATAATTTAATGTTGTATGCTTGGGTATTTGTTTATTTGACATGTTCTGATTGATATTGGACATTTTCAAGCTTCTGTTCATCATGTGCATGCTCTACAGGTAGGCTTTCAAAATTTAAAAGTGTTAGGCTATGCTGTAATTCTATTACCAGGCACCTTGCATGCCGATTTATATTAGTTTAGTAGGTACTTTGCAAGGTGAAGTCAATTTAGAACAGCAAATTTAATCTCATATTTGGACTATTCGTTGTGATGAGTTAATCTTCTGGTCCTTGATCATTATATTTCAAATCTTCAATTTGATTCTGTTTAATCATAAAAGTCTAGAATCCTTTGCTCTTTGGCATGGAGGAGTTGATTCTGGCATATTGGACGAGGTTTTCTTCAAAATTTCAAATAATTTAATAGAGGGAGTTCAGACATTTGCAAGTGCTTAAATATTTTTCAGGTTCTGTTATAGCTTGTGATATTTATGGCAGAGTTTCTGTTGGTGGTGTCTACGATATCCTTCTATATCAAGCGAGGAAAGTTTGCACTGTTTACTGGTTATGCTCTAGATTTCTTTGCAACAATCAGAATAGATTTTAGCGGTAGTCCTACCACTTTGCTGCATATATTTTTGGATGTACTTCTCCACTGATGGGAATTGTTTCAAGACTGTCAAAAACTTCAAAATATTGAAGAATTTATTTATTTATTTTTAATTTGACTTTAAATCATAACCAAATTTCATGGGAGCACAAGTCTATGCTATAATACCTCTTCAGCTAAGAGCCAAGGGCTGAGGGTTGTCCACTTGACCAAAGTCACCCAGGACATGGTCCTGATCTCATCACTTATATTATACTTCCAGGGATTGAACTTCAGTGGATGGTATAATCAAGGAGCAGTTAATAAGCTGTGCTTTTCTTTTGCCCAATACATACTTTGTGCATGTTCAGAGTATAATTTGGAGGTGGATGCACTTTCTAAGGTAGGTTTACTACCGGTTGCCAGTAAACATTCCCTAAGTGATTAATCAATCTTAATCCTTTCTGTTCCCACTTTATTGCAGTGTTTTTCTCCGGTTTTGGAGCTTTAATCGTTTCCCTGCCCGCTGTGTCTGGGTTTTCTTCTCTGCTTTTCGCGGCCATACACCTTTATGGTGCGGATTTGGGACTGAATAATGCATATAGGAAATGATATGGTCAAATGCGAAGGAGGGCTTCTTACTCCCACCCAATCCTAGCACGGGATCTCGATCTCAACCTGTTAGTGGTTGTGTTGCTGTTTTATTGACAGCTTTTTCTGCCTGTCTGTCATTTTTCCTGATGTATATACCTCCCTTCAAAGCCCTTTTAGGTTTGCTTTTACAGTATGTAACCTCATTGGGGGAAAAAAAAAAATCAAGGAGCAGCCCTCACCAATTGTGCATAATCAAGCTACAGACCTTTGGTAAATAATCAGTCTGTACAATCTGTTTTACGAAATTTTAGCTCTGGAGAATTTATTATTTATTATTTTAGCTTGAAATAAGGAATTTCTCTACCTTTTTATTTGAAGTTCCCATCTCTGAAGAATTGATCATCTCATTTTTTATTTTATAATTTTAACAAGGCATTTTCCTCTTTTGGTTTTGTAAGTTTCTTCCATTCAAAAAAGTCATTTGTTTCTCTTAAGTTTGAGGCTCCATAGTTCCACTGCAGTTATCTGGATATTGTAGCAGCAGCATTTTCTGCATAAATATTTGGCTGTAGAGACAGTTTCGTATATAAACATGTAAGTGTTTGGTTACTGTCACCATTGAGCATTTATAGTGACAATATATGCCGTGTCAAACAATGAAGGGGTGATTGAGAAAGTGATAATGATTTGTAGGATTTGAGCTTGTATTGTGTGCAGATAAGATGCTTAAAATCTAAATGACTAACAATCATTAAGGCAAGTAAAGTAGTTTGAAGCGCCCAGGGGAAGACACCTGTATAAATGGCTTTTAAACCTTACCTGACACTCTTTATTCTTTTATGATTAAAGTTGGTCACTCACCTTACCTGCCCCACCTTGTTATTTAATAAACACCGTTTCACATTTAAATATCAAAACGGATTGGAAGTTGGAATTTTCCCTCGTTTCGATTACGTGTTGGAAGTAGGAATTTTCTCCTCGATCTTATATTATTTTTAAATACCAGTCGGGGGTTTTCACACCTTAATGTTTTTGAAATTATATCTACTTTATTGCAAAAGGGGACAATGTGGCCCTACTCTATTATATTGCAATGATTTCCACTTTATAAAAGCCCAAGCTGGAATTTATTCCTCATAATGTTGCACTTCAATTTTTTTTGAGCATCCAATATTTTATTTCTGAAGCTCGTCATTTTGGATCATGGTTAATGCAAAATTCATTATGGTCTTTCTCATAGGGAAATAAATATGATTTAATTAAAATAATTAATAATTGTAGGTTAATCAAATAATTTGCATTAATAAATAAGTGAGTTCAGATAGTGATTATTTGGAATATTACATTGAAGTAATGTGGGATTTAAACAAATTGATGAATGTGTATTTAATATTTGCTTGATGTTGATTTGATGATTTCTATATGATAAAGGAGCTTTGTTAAGTAATTGTATATAAATTAAAAAACTTTAGGTGTCGATGTAGGGGCGTCTTGCAATAATGGAGCAAATTTGTTGAGTTGTTTCTTCATTTTGAGATTGAACTTGTTCATTTGTCATCATCAACATGTGAGGAGTCTTCAAGTGGTAGAATCAGAGGGAGAATTGGAAGCTCGAATGGTCAAATGATTATCATTTGCATCCTTCCACCAAGTAGCAACTTCTTTATGACGCAAAAGAGAACTGTTTGAAGCCATATGACTAGTAGAGAAGCATCAACACATCAAAAGGGAAGCCCCTCACAATCCAACGATTGAGTCCAAGGCTTGTCCCCAACCATGAACACCACATCCCTTAGAAGTGGTTTCGAGATATCCATGTCAACCAAAATGCGAGTGAAAGTAGAGTGACCCAACGAAGTTGTAGCCTCATTCTCCTTGAAGAAATGACCAATAGAGTTTCTGATGGCCTCAAAAAAGAAATCTCCTAAAAATGGAGTGGAAGATTGGGGAGTTGAATCCACACTAAGTGCACACTGAACAGTTCAGTAAGAGGGTTGAAGGAGATAGTCTATGGTTTGGCCAAAAGAGAGTGATTCCCTCAAACCCATAGCTTGCTCAACACCAAATCACGGTCTTCAGAAGAAGAAAATGCAACAATAAAAAACCCCTTTGCACAAGGGGACAACTCAATGTTACCAGAGACTAGGGATCACCAATAACTTGTTATCCAACTATGCAAATTTAGAAGAGAAGGCCATAGACGAGTGAATCTATGGACCAACACACGACATTGGTAGAAATCCACTACATCCAGGTCACACACCACCACAGGGGTGGTCTTGGCATAAGCAATGAGTTGAGGTTTCACCTTTGGAGGAATAGTAGCAACAAATTTGGAAGCATGGGCATAGCTATGTCCACTAACCCCATCCTTAAAAACCCCAAAAGCGGAAACTCCACCTCCAGTGCTAGGAATGACAATCTTTGCACCGACATTTAGCAGCAAGGAAGCACACACCGTTTTAGGTAGGGCAAAGGGCCCAACCCCCATTGAAGCATCCAACATAGTGCTAGTGAAATCCCCATTCACACAGAAAGGAGTCGTTTGGGTGGACAAAGCGGTCAGAGGCATTTTCAAAATTTCTAATAATATTTTTCTTTTTTGTTAGGACTCTTGGATAAGGATGGAATAACATGGCACAATGATCGAATACCAACAATTAGTTCTACAATTTGCTCAAGAGGTTATGCTATCAATGCTAATGATGTTGTAATGAGGAAGTCTTCTCACTTGGTGCGAGATGTGTGAAAAATCTTGGTTCTATTTTCCAAATGCATAAAGATTTGTCCTTCATATATGACATCTTAGCATGCAGTTCTACCATTTCACAATTCAAGTTGGCTTATTATGATTAATTGGAAGGAAAATATTAAGATCCAACATCAAATTTGGAAACCTAAGATCCTTTCTACAAATTGCAAAATTCATTTGGCTCAAAATTTCAATTTTTGTATCTAAATTGGAGATATGGATTGATAAGATGAGAATTAGCTTTGAACAAGGGGAATGAATGGAGATGAAGACAAGATATGATCGAGTTATTTGTCAACTTTATTGTGAAATATATTATCTTGCACACTTTGTATCATAAACAAATGGATCAAAATGAGAACATAATTGAGGAAAATTGCAAGTCATGTAATTTTCACCATTATATTATACCCACAGTTTGACTTGCATGTGAATTACTAAGAAAATGCATGTCAAAGTAAACAAGCAGCTAATTTGAAAGTAAGTAACAAACATTTATATATAAGATGTGAGTATGAATGTTGATTCTATACACTTTATCACAATGAGTGCTCCTCTTAGAAACTTACTAGTAGAAAACGAAAATATATTACATTTGTAAAAAAATATTAAGAATAAATTAACATAATTGTTAAAAGAAAAAATCAGCCTTTAATGGGGATAAGATTTTATCAAGGGGTGGTGGATATGTCATTACCATGGGGCACCTATCAAATTTGACTTGACAGAGGGAAGATATTGCCATGAGGTACTTATGACGCAAGGAAGTATAGGAGACGGGGCCTAGGGCACACCCAAAACCATCCAGCGTGCAGATACAATGCAGAAAGAACACAACATAGTGAGAGCGAGAAACACAGAGATCTTTTATCATTAATTGATCAAACTTAATACATGCCAGGCTGTAAGGCCTTCCTAGTTACGACCATATACAAAGAAATGTATTACAATTCGATCTTCTTACAACAGAGATCTCAGATCTTCAATATCTTAACATTTGCATTCTTGCTCTAAGACTTGCTACCAAACTAAGAACATACAAAAGAATATATACAAGAGACCAACAAAGAGGTCGACGCTCAAATTCAAAGGAGAGACCCAGATTTAGGTCTACACAGATCCCAAGATAGATCTCAAATAAATCCAGCTACAAAAATTAAATGAAGAAGTCGGCCACCAACTCCAACTCCCAAATAAACCAACTTGGCACAGGCATGACCGAACAATAGAACACTTCGGCCAAAGAAGAGCCGAGCAACAGAACACCTCGGCCAAAGAAAAGCCGAGCAACATAACACAAGCATGACCGAGCAACTCGGCAAGCATGTCGAGCAACAGGAGCCGAGCAACAGAGAACAACAAAGGAATGAAGTAAACATATTTTTGGTTGAGCAGGATTGCCAATGACACAAGATGCTCCTGCATCAGACACTTGGGGTTGAAAAGAAACGATTCCCCGAATCATGTATCATGTCCAACCTGAAATGAATCCAACTTAGATTGATAAATCCAAGATGAGTACTCAATCGGTCTGTTTTTCCACTTTACCAGATATTCCATGTATTCCTTTCCTCTTGTACTTCTCTGTTTCAAGATCTTCTCAACTTCCTCTATTTGCTTCTTAGGATAATCACTTGGTACTGTCACTTCTTCATCAGGTTCATGATATTCATACAAGTCTGAAATATTGAAAATAGGTGATATATCCATGTCA
>MU228094.1:3190067-3206203 GCA_018584345.1 Thuja plicata
CACTATACTTATTGCATTGTAAAGAACAACTCCTAATAGGGTTGCAAGATCTTCTAACATGGATTATTATAAACAAGTATAGTTCATTGTGGGTACTAATTCCCACCGGGGTTTTTACCATTTGGTTACCCCGTAACCAAATTGTGGTGTTGTCTATTGTGTTATCTGAATGTGCATTTACTTTATGGTATTCTGAAATTAATAAGAGAAAATAATTAAATTAGCTGATAACTGATTCACCCCCCCTCTTAGTTATCCTTTGGGACTATTATAACATGTTTAACATGTATATCAGAGAGATTAGGTTCTGAAACCCAAGCCATTTCAAGTCTGTTTGATGGGTTTTTAGTTTCCCCAAAGTTGGTCCTGCAGAACTGTCATGTTTCTTTGTCATACCCAGATTTCTGGATAGCCTACTTTGAGGTCTTCCAAGTTGTATCTGGTTGAATTCCCTACATAATTGAGTTTTCCCCTATGTTGCAAAGCTGAGAGTGTACCTATCTGAATAATTTTATCCCTTGGGCAATCTGCTTGACCACTTTGCTAACTTGATTCCAAATCCAATTTCTGCATCTTTACTGAGTTTTAAATTCAAAAAGTTGTAAGGTGCTAACTTTGCAGATTTGTATCGGTCGATCAGTTCACCTTCAGTGCAAGTTAGTTAAGGATTCATGTTCCATCTGTGAAGGTGAATCAAGTTCCAGAGGTTCAGATTCTGAAGGTTCTTCTTGGTGACTTTATGAATTCAGTATCAAAGACAGTTTGTGCAATTTGTAGTGCATAACAGAATTGAAGTTTACAGAATGGTCATTTTCAGAAGGTCATGTCTTCTTGTCAGATGATTGTTTTGAGGTGTGAATTGTTTTCTTACACTCCTTGTAGCTGCATGTGTTACCTGGACTAGTGGTGAGGCCTCAAGGTATGAGTTTATATTTTTACAAAGGCTAGTCCTAATGCAGTTTCTACTGATTTTCAGTTTGCACTATGAGAAGTTTTACAAGGAGTCAACTTTGTGGATTAGTATCTCAGTGTCAGATGATCTCCATACCGAGTGAATAGGTTCTCTGAATTCTGGGTGTGTACCTCTGCAACCATGATGGATTTCAAAGCTCAAGGTGTTGATTAGTATTATTATGAAGCCAATTCTAAAATCAGTTTCCATTAGTTCAACATGAGTTTTTGCAATTTGTATTAAGTGATGTAGAGGTTAAGATTTCACCTCTTGTGTCATCAAGTGAAGTTGCAGGGAAATAGCCATGAAATTGATTCAAAGTAATAAATTGTTTAGATCATTTTGAAAATGTTTTAATATATTAGTAAAGAATTGGTACAACAAGGAAGCATTCCAAAAACACTTTCAAAAAATGCATTGAAGGCACATTATTTTACACCATAAAAGTTTTAAACCAGGACAACGAGATGTGCTCTTCAAATTTATGTATGAAAAAATATATGAGCCAATCATATTTGTGGGAGCTTATCAATGAGCCTTGATCATTTTAATCGTGCACTTCAGGAATGGATTGAGGAAATGACAAAGTTTTGTAAAGTCATTAGAAAATAAATATCTTCTCACTATTGGACTGGAAGGCTTTCTATGAGCGGTTTACTCCTGGTAAAGAAGTGAATCCTGGATATCGGGCTACATCACTTGGTTGAGATTTTATTCATAATTCACAAGTTGAAGAGTTTTTATTTTGCCTCTGTTCATGCTTACCCTGACAGTGTGGATGAATATGAGCAGTTGGTGAGAACATCAACAAACAAACATCTTTGTTTGGATCAAGTACATAGCTTTTATGTTGTCCCTTGTAGATGTTGAGAAGACACATGCTATTGCTAAGAGGGCCTTGCAAACAAAAATGAACAATAGAGGAGGTAGTGCGTGGAAATGGAATGAAAGATTTTAAACTTTCATACAAATGTAATTGGCAAGTGTAATTAAAACATTGCCTGCGCAGTTTTAAAGGAGACATTTTAAACTTTTAAAAGCTTGCAAATACAAACCTATGCACATGCTAGTGGGGGTGCGTATGATTTCAACAGAGGAAATTGAAGGTTTTAAAAGGTAAAAACAACAAAGCATGCTTCCTATGCAACATTTAGAGGGAGATTTTAGAGTTAATGCAAACATCATTCCATGGAGGAGTTAATGTGCAGATTTTTTTGAGGATTGGGTAAAGTTTTGAGAACTTAAAAAAAAAAAAAGTACAATGCAAGAGAGGGTGTATGTGCAACATTTTAATTGGAGAAGTTTTATACATTTCAAAATAGTAGACAACATGAAAGCCTGTGCAGAAAAAGATGAATGGAGGAGAGATTTTTTAAAAGTTTTAAGTAAATGCAAAAAGTGAAACCACAGCAAGGGGATCCCAGCCATATGGAGGAAAATGAAGGTATTTACCAGCATGAAATAATGCCATGGATGAGCAGCACTAGGAGGAAACCTTCAAAAACTTGAAAATGCAAGAGCACAACCAGTCATGTTTTTAGTCATATCTCAAAAACTACGAACTGGGTTGGGCTGATTTTTGGATATGATTGAAATGACCATGCCTACAATCTACAGTAAACATTTCAGACTAATCCAAGTTGAAACGCAAAAGTTATGGCTCTCTGAGTATTGGAAAAAAAAACAAAGTTTGAAATGTGCAAAGGCATATATCCCACATTTCTTAGGTTTGCATTTTTTCTGATATTTATATACTAAAGCACTAGTATTATGAAATAAGAAAGAAGCCAAGAGGCTTATGGTGGCCCCTTGGCTGGAGGTTTCGAAATACTGGTGGGCCCCATTATTTTGAGCCAAAATCCAGAAATGCTCTAAAACATAGAGGGATTTAGTCCCACATTCATCCCACAAGTGAAGTTTGAGATGTTTATAACCCAAATGGAAAACATATTGAAATGTGAGAAAGGGAAGGAGGCTCTCCTAATGCACGTGCAGGAGGCCAGGTGGCAAGTGCATTGGGAAGCATGCCCAAGTAACAAAGAATAAATTTTGCAGAACAACTCGTGTTGAGGTGGCGACGGTGATGTGGCAGTGGACACGTGGCAGGCAGTCTCAAGGTCATGAGATAAAATGAGATAACCGCCAGGATTCAGATACTTGGAGACTAACCGCCAAGTTAACTGCCATATTTTAGTCGCTAGGTCGTCGGATGCTGGCAGTTAGTGCGAAAAGATCAGGAGATTAGGAGACTAACTACGATCGCGTGGTCACCAAATATTAAATGCTAAGTCCCAAACATCTGGAGACTTAGAGACAAGCTAGTCGCCCAGTCTCTAGATGAAAGCATGGTTAGTAAAAACATCAAGAGACTTAGAGACTCCATTGTGCAGGTTAAGTACGGTTGAGGCACGGTTAAAGTGCGGTCAGATGAGATCTAGAGACTTGGAGACTAAACTTAGTCTCCAAATCTCCCAATAAACCCATGGTTAAGAAAAAGATCATGAGACTTAGAGACTAAGTTAGTCTCCAAGTCTCCAAACAGACTTGAGGTTAAGGAAAAGATCATGAGATCTAGAGACTGTTTGGTCACCAAGTCTCCAGATGAGCAGGGGTTAAAAGTGAGTTAAGATTAGAATAAAACAATGAATCAATGCATGCCAAGTGTCAAAATCTGGTGGCTTCAGGGCTTAAAATGCAGAAAATAAAGATTTCAAGGAAATTTAAATATTGTGCAAAGTTTTAAAAGTTCAAATGTATAGTCTGATACAAATTATTTTTATTTTCAAAGATTTGAAAAATGCATTCCCGGAAGATTGCTCAGAGATTAAAAATCAGATTTGCAAGAAAATAAGATCATATTTTGAAATCATATTCAAAGGATATTTTAAGAGGATCAACTCATATTTTGAGAAGATTTTGAACAGAGAGATTAGAAATAAAATTTGCACAGAATGAGACAATATATATATTTTATTGCAAAACTTGAAAGAGAAGCTTTCCCAGAGGAGTTTTATCAAGCAGTTGAAATCCAATTTTTGTAAAAGATGATCAGATTTGAAGATTTTCTCAGAGGATAAGAATCAGATTTTGAGATCATATATGTGCAGAAGATAAAGTCAGTTTTGGAGGATACTTGCAGAGAATGGTCAAAGTTTTTGAAAGGATAAATTCAAATTTTGAAGAGACAAGATTAATCAGACTATAAAGAGATAAATAAAATCAGAGTTTGAAATCACCGACGACAACTAAGATCAGATTTTTCTAGGAGAAAGGATAGGTGTTTATCAAGCATGATTCCTAGGGTTTCTTTTGCTTCTATTTATTCTTTTCTTCTCTCATTTTTAGGGGTTCCTATTGTTGCTCTATTTTTGGGGGCTTTGAGCCTGTTCAGTCTCCTCTAAAATTTTAGAGCAGGTCCCAAGTTGTAGAAATTTTACTGCAAGGAAGATTCTAAATTTTGTTTATTCTCTTGAGCTTCTTGTCTGGATGTATTGAAACAAAGCATATTAGTGAAATACAGTGCACTTCCTATTCTATATTGTTCTGTCTCTTTATATTTTGTTTATGCTCTTGTATGTTTTGTTTGTAAGGCATCTAAAACATACCGGTTATAAGGTAACTTGTCTAATTACTTGTGAGTTTCTTTCAAGGAAAGAACTAAGTTTCTTAAGTAATTTCAGAGAGCAAAACAATTTACTAAGGATTTGATGCAATGATATATAAGTGATAAGATAGTTTGTAAGGCATTCAATCTAAGCTACATATAGTTTGTAAGGCATTCTATGGTATTTTCTCGATTTGTTTCTGTGGATTTATATTTTCATTGACTCTTTGCCCAAGGAATAGGCACTAGTCTAGGGTTTGATAAGTAGTGATTTCTTCATCCAATAACATCAATCAAATATACTTCAATTACTAAAAAAACATAAGCTGAATTCAAGTGGATTGTCAGTCGGAGACAATTCAGTTTGCTGATTCCTTCAAGAGAGAATCAAAAGGTTAGCCTTCCTTGAGTTCAAACTCAGAAAAAGAAAAAGGATGAACATCCTTATGCCACTGTTATTTCTTATTACAGTCATAGTTTTCCTTGTCAAGCTCTATTTCATATTGTTTTCATGTCATTTGAAGAGTGGTATTTTATTGATGTGATCAGAAACATAATAACATAGCAGTGAATACCCTATCCACCATTTGAAGTTTACTTGAAATATAGTAAATTATCTAGGAAATACCCACCCGAGTCCTGTGGAGCTCAAAGAAGAAGGAAGATATTATCCAATCCTCATTAATTAGAATTTATCTTGCATAATCTAAGAGTGTATGGTCTGATAATCAAGCATATCATTTTATCAAAGTTTGTTTCTGCAAGAAAAAGTTCTAACAAAATTGGTGACTCCGCTGGGGACTCTGGGTAAAATTTAAAAAAAGAAGCCTATAATGTATGCTTGAGCTCCGCTTGGGATACGTTAAGTTTATAGTCATTATTGCATAAGTAATTCTAATAGTATTCATTATTCCAAGCGTGGGTGGCAACTCTAAAAGTGAAATCTCTATGATTAGTTTCAAGTAGTATATCTTTCAGTATGAATACTAGGTCTAGAATGAGAAATAATCCATAAATTGCATTAGATGGTGGAATTCCATCATCCTAAAAAATAGAGATGTCTTGGAGGAAGAAAATAAACCAAGTCAATATAGATCAAAATCCTCCAAGAGGAAAAGAAAGTAAAACTAGGAAAGAGGAAGGTAGTAATCAGTCTAATCATGATGGAAATACTTCAGAATATGAAGAAGCTACAAAAACAGGATTAGAAACACTTGCAACTACCTCCACTTCAAGTGAAAGAGAAGGGACATATGTTATAATTTCAGAATCTAAGGAAATCCCTTCTGATGAACTTGATGAGGAAGAAAAACTCATCATGAAACATCTTGCCCTTATTCGGCAGATGAAAAGAAAGAAAGAGTTTATAAAGAAAAAACATGAGCATAAGGATGTTGACAGAATTAAAAGAAGATCCTCAAGACATCAAACTACAAAAAATATAGAGAAGTCTCAAAAGGACCAAGAGATACCTAACCCTCACAGAGCTTCTAGTTTACAAAATTTTAAAGACAAAGGTAAACGAAAGGTCATAGAAAGCAAACCTGAAGAACCTAAAGTTCGGAAACCCTTAACATAACAGATGTACAAATTGGATATTGATCTTGAGAGACTAAGGATAGAAAAAGAAACCATGGAAAAAATGTTAGAAAAGGCTCAGATGGAAGCTACAAAAATAGAAATGAAAAATAAAATAGATTTTTTGCAGTCTTCCAAATATTCTTATGTTGGAATTGAGAAGACAACATCTTCCAAAATGAAAGCTACTACTTTCAAGGAGACTGATAATTTCCAAAGGAAACCATTGAATCTGGAATGTTATAAGAAATTTAATTTCATTCGCATTCCTGGATACCCAAATGCATTTCCAAAAGATGTAGGTGATGTGGGAGAAAAGCTCCCAAAATTTGCAGGTAATAACGTCATCTCTTGTGAAGCACACTTAAGAAAATTCATTGATTTTGTTGATGATTTGAATATTACTCATGAAGATGTGTTGATGAAGCTTTTTGTCCAGTCTCTAGTAGAGGATGCTAGAGAATGGTTTAGAAGTATTTCTAATGGCTCTATTGCTTCCATGGATGAATTAATTGACTTTTTAAAAGTTCAATATGGTGATAAGACAAATAAAGGTTTCTTGCTGAATGAGTTCAGTAACATCAAAAAGAATTATAATGAAGAGGTCACCAAGTTCAATACTAGATTCCATAGAGCAATGCATAAATTGTTTCAGAAAATAAAGCTGGATGAAGAGGTATGTCTAGCAACCTATTTAAATTATTTTTGATTCAAAAATGGGTTATGCTCTTAGGGATAAGAATCCTAGAACGCTCACTGATGCTTACAAGATAACAGTAAATATTGAGATGAACAGAAGGGTGTCTGGTAAATTGAATAGAAGAGATGATTCAAGGTTTAGTAGGAGTAACCTAAGGGAATCAAAATATAAAGAGTATAGGGCTCCTTAGAATAATAGGCCATCCTATAACAACACTTATAATCCTTAGAATAGAATGCAAAATCATTCTTATGGAACTCAATTTAAGGATGGGAAACCTATTGTCCCACCTATAAAAGAAAAACCTGAAAAATAGAACTCCAAACCCTTTGCATAAAAATAATGTCCATTTATGCAATGATGATTTCTGGTGTGAGGTTTGTGAAGCCCCACATAACCCTGATTTTTGCATTGTTTCCTTAGGTTTGAAAACAAATAGAGAACAAGGAAATGATTAAAGTGAACAATGTGATTATAATTTGACAAATGCCTATTCATGTCATGATGTAGACTCAAATAATGAAATTGAAAATCAAGATTTTTATGGTTCACAAGGAAATGTAGAGAATCATCATCAACAAATTTTATCAGACAATGAGATAGAAGAAACAGATGACCATGTAAGATGTTATGCACAAAATAATCAGGACATTCCATTGGTTAGAAAAGCTTTAGATGAAGAAAAAGCAAAAATTACTGCAGATTTGGTGAACAAAGCTAGAAGCAACTATCATTTAAGGAATATAACAATTGGTGGAACTGGTAGTCAACCATCTAGTGTATTTATAAAAGAAAATAAAATAGACACCAAATATATAGAAAAGAAAGATGGACCTGAGGAAAGTGCAAATAAACCTAAGGTTAAAATTATAACTAAAACCATAGAATCTATTGTTGTACAAGAAGGAAAAGCAAAGGTACAAGAAACAAGTACTTCTTCTCTTAAGATTGAAAATAAAAAATCTAAGAAAGAAGAACCAACTATGAACATATAGATTGAGGAAAGTAACATTATAGTTGAAAAACCAAAGTCCTCAGATATGAAGTATACTCCAGTAGACATGGGCCACTGTTTATCTCAAATGACTGTAAAAGTTCCATTTTTAGAAATGACGAGGATTAAGGAACATAAAGAAAAGGTTTTGTCTTTGTTGAGCAGTGTGCCTACAATGAAAGTTCAAAATTCAAAAAATATTGATAAGAGACCAACTAACAAAGTGAAGGAAACTGAAGTAATGATTTCTGAAATTCCTCAAATTTTCTTGAACACAACTACTTCTCCTAAGGTTGTAGACGCATTTTTTCTAACATTGGTAATTAATGGAAGGATGCTTAAAAATTGCATGATTGATTCAAGGGCATCAAACACTGTCATGCCAGTAGAAATCATGAAGTCTATGGGATTACAAGTGGACACTCCTCATGGGAGATGTAAAGCAATGGATTCTAGAGAAGTCCCTGTTATTGGTACTATTGAATCCATGCCCTATAAATTAGCAGTATGTCCCAATGTGATTTTAACTATGAATTTTCTTGTTGTTGACATACCACCACATTATGGGATGTTGTTGTATAGAAAGTGGAGTGCTTCAATGGGAGGTAGCATACAAAGTGATTTATCATATGCTACTTTTAATATTAATGGAAATAATGTTAAAGTGTCAAGAGAAGGTAGGACTCCTCATATGGTTGAATGATACGAAGACACTAGCATTAATTACTGTATTGATGTTGACATGGAGAATATCAGAGTACAGAAGAGCGATCATCATCAGTGTAAAAGTACAGATCCTCTGATTAAAGAATTGAGTATACAAGATGATGGATTGTGGAAAATGCATTTTGATGGAGCTTGCTCAAAAGAAGGATCAAGAGCTGGTGTATTACTTGTATCTCCATCAGGTACAACTTTCAAATATTCCTTTTTTCTTGCCTTTCAATGTAAAAATAATACAACAGAGTATGAGGCTTTATCTTTAGGGCTAGAAATTGCCATTAAACATGGAATAAAATGTTTAAAAGTTTATGGTGATTCTGAATTAGTGGTAGCCCAAATAAGATCCAAATATGCAGTGAAAAATGATAGATTAAAAATGTATAAATATGCTATTTGGGATCAGATTGAAATGTTTTATGCCTTTGATATAAGTTGGATAGAAAGGTCAAAAAATATAATGTCAGATTTCTTAGCAAATATTGCTTTGAAAACTGATGATCAGACTTTACATGGGGTATCAATACTTGAAGTTAAGACAAGACCAGTTGTTCCAGATAATATATACAATTGGCAAGTTTTTCAGGATGACCAAGATATTCTGAGATTCATTCAGTTTCTTGACCATTATGAGAATCAATACATAGATTGCAATACCTTATTGGAGAACAATAATGGTAAAGATTATGTCTTAGGAAATGAGGTTGTCCAATTGAGTTCCAATCAGATTCCTAAGGGACTAGTTGAACTTGAAGCATTGTTCAATAGTCAAAATGATCACTCAACAAATATAAGCAATGCTAAGGTTGAGGACAAATTTGGGCAAACTGCTTATCTTTTGAGACCATATAAGGGCAAATTTGATTAAACTTTTGAGAAAATATAAGCATGTTTTTGCATGGTCATATGAGGAATTAAAAGCTTATAGGGAAGACCTTTTCCAACATGAGATCCCACTAAAGTCAGAGGTGAAACCATTTAGGCAAAAACAGAGGCCTATTAATCCTTTGCTGGCCCCTAAGATGTAGCAAGAATTGATGAAGTTAAAAGATGCTGGGATTATCTAGCCCATTAGACACTCAACATGGGTTTCAAATTTGGTACCAGTAAGAAAAAAGAATGGCGACATCAAATTATGTGTGGATTTCAGAAATTTGAATATTGCCTCACTAAAAGATAATTATTCCTTACCTAATATGGAGGCAATGTTACATAAAGTGACTGGTTGTGAGCTGTTATCAATGATGGATGGTTTCTCAAGCTACAACCAAGTTTTAGTGAAGGAATCAGAGCAGTACAAGACTGCATTTACCACCCCTTGGGGAAATTATGTCTATATCAGAATGCCATTTGGATTGATAAATGCAGGAGCAACTTTTCAAAGGGCCATGGATGTTGCTTTTAGAGAATTTATTAACTTATTCATGGTTATTTATCAAGATGATCTAACTGCATACTCTAAGAAAGTTGAAGATCATTGTGAGAACCTAGGTAAAATTTTCAATAAAGCTTTGGAATATGGTGTTTCATTTAATCCTAAAAAGTGTCACTTTGCAGTACAAGAGGGAAAGTTGCTAGGACATATCGTGTCTAAAGATGGAGTGAGAATAGACCCTGAAAGAATAGAGGCAATCCAGAAGGTTATTGATCCAAAAAACTTAAAGGGGGTTCAATATTTCTTAGGAAAGATAAATTTTGTCAGAAGGTTTATAGAAAACTTTGCAGAAATTGTTAAACCTATCATAAAGTTTCTGAAAAAAGATGCAAAATTTAACTAGAATGAAGAAGCTCAAATATCAGTTGAAAAGATAAAGAAGGTAGTGCAAGAGGCCCCTGTTCTAAAATCACCTAATTATAGTAAGCCCTTTTCTTTGTTTTCTTTTGCATCTTATCATACAATTGCTGCTATTTTACTACAAAAGGATGAAGAAGGGTTTGAGCATCCAATAGCCTTTTATAGTAAATATCTCTAGGCTGCAGAGATAAATTATGAGATGATGGAAAAGAAGGCATATGCTTTAGTGAAAGTAGTAAAATATTTTAGACCATATTTGGTCTGTGCTAAGGTGCAAGAATATGTTCCTCATTCAGTAGTGAAAGATATCCTTACTCAGTCAAAAGTAACTAGTAAGAGATGTAAGTGGATAAACAGAATTCAAGAATTTAATCTTGAAATCCACATTACAAAGTTAGTAAGAGGTCAGGGTTTGGCCAAACTCATGACAAAAGATAACTTGGATTTGGTACAAGTAAATGATACAGAGACACATGATCAGATAGTCACAAGTATTGAGAGGCAGCCTTTCTATACTGATATTATGTATTACCTACAAAAGACCAAGTGTCCTGAAAATACGTCAGAAAATAAAAAGAAGAGTCTGAAGCTGCAAGCTCAGAAGTACACCTTGATTCAAGGAGACCTATATTGGAAGGACAGAAATGGTGTATTATTGTTATGTTTGGATCAGAGCCAATCTGAGAAATTTTTAAGTTAGATGCATGCAGGGGAGTGCGGAGGTCATTTTTCTACCAAAACCACTTCCCAGAAAATTTTAAGGGTTGGATACTACTGGCCTTATTTATTTAAAGATACATATGCATATGTCATAAAATGTGAACCTTGTCAGCGGTTCTCAAATAAGCTCATATTTTTAGGAGCCCTATTGTTGAACCCAGTAAGTACTGAAGCCCCTTTTTCTATGTGGGGAATTGATTTCATTGGTGAATTTGCAGAAAAATCCAATGGAGGGAACAATTGGATACTAGTAGATACTGATTATTTTACTAAATGGATTGAAGCCATTCCTACAAAAAAGTCAAGAAGTAAATTAGTCACTAAGTTTTTGATGGATAATATTCTGACTAGATTTGGTATACCTTCAAAGTTAGTAATGGATAATGCTATGTGCTTTGGATCAGAAGAAATAATAGAATTCTGTGAGAAATATGGGATCATAATGTCATATTCATCCCCATACCATCCTTAGGAAAATGGCCAGGCAGAATCCAGTAACAAAAGCATTTTGAAAATTTTAAAGAGAACTCTAGAAAAGAATAAGAGAGCCTGGCATACAAAGTTGAGATTAGCCCTGCGAGATGACATAATAACAGTTAAGAAGGCTACTGGTATGTCACCATTTGAGTTAGTATATGGTCTGTAGGCTAGGATGCCTGTAAATAATCTGCTACCTATATACAAGTTCATACAAGAAGAGGAGTTAGAAGTCTCAGATCCAATGAAAGACAGAATATTACAGCTGACTGAACTTGATAAGATTAGAAGAGAACGACAAAGAGAAAACATAAAACTGCAACAAAAGATGAAGTATTTGTTTGATAAAAGAGAAAGTTGTAGAAAATTTATATCTGGTGACCTAGTTCTTCAGTGGAATGCAAGATCAGAAGAAAAAGGTAAGCACAAAAAGTTTGACTCTTTATGGCTTGGTCCTTTTATTATTTCTCAAAGTTTTGGCAAAGATTCTTATTTACTGAAGAACATGGATGGAGAAAATTTTGAGTTTCCAGTGCATGGGAAATTTCTAAAGCCTTTCTTAAACTAAAAAACAAAATTTTAAGCACAAGTAAATATGTATTATACCGTGTATAGTTCCTTTCTGCTGTGTCTTTTCCTTCAACAGTAGTTTAGTCTGCATCAAATAAGAGGTCTGCAACTAGAGATTTTGAGATTCTTGTCATAAAATTATGTTCAGCCATCCTCAGATAGAGCCACTGTTAGTTGTATTTCATGTTTTGGTGTTTACCCTAAAATTTTTGGAAGTGTTTATCATTCTTTTTCTCAGAGGGTCAAAATTCATATTGGAAGTTGTTTTCATACTTCTGCAAGTATTGCTCTAGCCCTAAATCTCTTTGAAAAGGTCAGAAAACCCTAAACCCTTAGGTCATTTTCATTCAAAATGCATTAAGCCCTAAATTTCCCAAAATGGTTCTATTTTTATGTTAACTTTTCATAACTTAAGTAGAGGTTATTTACAGGTGCTTATTTTCTAGTCGCCAAGTCTCATAAAAGAAAATGAATATTCTTTATGATCTGGAGACTCGGCAAAAATCCTTGGTTGCGTAGTCTCCAAATGAAATGGAATATACTAAAATGACTTTGAGTCTTAGCGCGAACCGTTGATTTTAAGTTAAGATCTAGCGGCAGTCGCGTTGTCTCTTGATTTGATCAGAGTTAAATATTTTATATCACGAATTTGAGAATATGAAGTCGCGTTGTCTCCTGATGTAATCCATGGTTCTGAATTAAGTTCATGAGTTGAGAATTAGGTGTTGTCGCTAAGTCTTGTGATTGAAAGAGAGTTAAGTGAAAGAACTGGAGATTCAACAACAACTATTGATCAGAGTTTTCATCTAGCGGCAGTCGGGAAGTCTCCTGATTATAACCATGGTTGAGAAATTATCATGCGACAAGGAGATTCAATGGTCATTAAATCTCTAAATAAATCCGATGTCAGATGTCAGATTAAATAAAGGTGTTGTCGCCAGGTCTTCAGATGAAAGATGGGTTAAGTTAATAATTATGAGATTCAACGAAAACCATTAGATAGGGATATGATCCGACAGTAGTCATGTTGTCGCGATAAAATTTTGAAAAGTCAAAAGGTATTAATCGATTAAGAGACAAGAGGAAAAGATGAGAAATGTGTTCAGTTGTCACTAAGTCTTATGAAAAATTAGGGTTTGTAATGAAGGTTACGAGACTTGGCAACAAATGTTAGATGTGGAGGAAAATAAGATCAATGGTGGTCTCGTTATCTCCAAATGCAGATTAATAAAGATGAAAAAACATGCAATTAAGAGATTAACTATGTTTAGTCGTGAAGTCTCCTGATTAAACATGAGTTAAGGAAATCATCTAGCGACATGGAGATTTCACATTCGCTGAGTCTCTAGATGCAACCCAAGGTAAAGAATAGTTAGCAAAAGTGCTTTGTCGCGATGTCTCCTTAAGATGAAGGGTTAAGTTAAAACATTAAGTGACATCGCGACAATCGTTGATTTAATGGTTGAATCTACGACAGTTACTAAGTCTCTTGAAGAGACTGCAGTTAAGAAAATCATCATGCGACAAGGAGACCACTCAGTCCCTGGGTCGCTAGATGTTAACTAGAGTAAAATAAAGACTTTTCTACAGCGCCATCATAGACAATTGTTGACCAATCACATTTTAAAGATTTGACAGTTGGAAAAAGTAGCTGTAATATGAGTTAATGCAGCCAATCAGATTTGATCTTGATTTCATTTCAAATTTTATAAGGTTTTATTTTCAAAAGAACTCATCAATAATTGATTGCCTAACAGTTTGAATGCCACGGCTAGAACCATAAGTTGATGTCACAATATCTGAAAATAATGGCGGAAATGAATGAATTGTAAGTTCGCCAAGATTGAAGAGACATATGCATTGAATTCTCAGTAATAAGTATACTTGTCCATTCTCATTTCATTTTACCAGTTTCCAATTTCTTAGAGCGAAGAGTTTATTGAGTTCTACATTTTCTGAGAAGAGTTGATTTTCCAACAATTGAAGAATTCAAAAGGTGATTTAGTGATTTAGAGTTTTGACAAAGAGTACAGTTTACAGTGTTTTCAGTGGCTAAGTTCAGAACCATAGAGGTTTTTATAGTTGGTGGTGAGGGTTTGCAATTAGATTTGTTTCAATATCGGTGATAAGGCCTAAGAACAGAACAAAAAAGAAAGATGAGCCAAGCGCAAAGTGTTGGAAAGTGACAATGCAAGCAATTGTTATTTTGTCATTGCTGTCAAACCTTTACTGGTGAGACTATTGTTATCTATTTGAGTACCATATCCATTGTTGATGAAGAAGATTTAACAAGAAGACCAAGCGAATGGTTGAGTTAAGGCAACTAAAAGGGTACTTGATCAGTTGGCACTCTGACAAAGTAATTTGTTGTTTATCTTTCAATGACAGTTTTTCTGGCTGTTCTTTGCCGAGCAAGTTTGGCTTGTGCCGACCAAAGTTTCTTATGAAAAGAAAAGTTGCTTGTGTCGAGTAAAGTTGCTTGTGATGAGAAAAAGTTGCTCAATGCTGAGCACCATTGAAATTTCTAAGTGGAAACATTGATGTTGGCCGACTTACAGTAATTGGATTAATGATGAGATTTGAGATCTCTGGCTGACTTAGTTGATTTCATTGGGATATGTAATGTTAATTAAAGATTGATCCACATCATTTAATGTATGGGTAACCGCAATTAATTCATGGTTTCAAGATTTCATCAGAGACTACTTTGGAGAAGTAAATGTAATGCAAAGATGGAATGACCCGTTGGATCTGACCTAACCTAAGATCTACGATCTTGTTTAAGCAGAAAAAGATTTATCTGACCTAGACAAAGAGGTATATGATAACCTCAAGGGGTTATTAATTAAGTGTGGATGAGTGTATGTGTATGCAAAAAGGTTTGCATAGTTGATTTACTGTTTGGCATGATCTAGTAGAGAAGGAAAAAGGCAGAAGCAGAAAGTTGCATGTGTGATTGCTTGATGGATTTCCAAGCAGATCAGAAGGTTGAAATGACAATGCAGGATATCCAGTAAGTTAACATAAAATTTGTAAGTGGATCTGAATTTTCAAAGTAAGTTGTATGTACTAGATCACAACTGCTGATTACTTTCTTACCATTGTATCAATTAAATCCTTTAACAAGGTTGACTTAACAGTCATTTGTATAAATCCTCTAACAAGGTGACATTCAAGTGGAATGTTCTAAGTCCTCTAACAAGGCCACTCCTGACAGGGTGATTAAATCCTTTAACCAGGTCACACCTAGCAGTGTGTTATTGTAACCTTTAATAGGGTTGGCTCCTCACAGGGCATCACTTTAGAAGAGTGAAAACTTGGTAGCATGTTACTGGTGGTTTTTCCCATATTGGATTTCCACGTTAAATAATTGTGTCAACTTGTGTGAATGCTTATGGTTTTCTTTACTGTTATGTTTCTACAAGCTAATTTCAATTGACAGTAAACTACATGATGAAGTTGTTGATTTATGCTACTGCTACCGAGTAGATATGAAGTACAGAAAGTTTTTATTTGCTACATCTAGACTTGAGGATAATTGATTCACCCCTCCCCTATCAGTTATTCTAAATTCATTCTAACAATTGGTATCAAAGCTTTGGTCTCTTGAAAATAGTTTGAAGGTATTTGGAGCGAAAAGATCAAGATGTATAAGAAGGAGGTTCCTAAGCTGAACAAAGATAACTTCCCTGCATGGCAGAGTTTTATGAAACTACATTTGGCTGGTATTGGTGATGATGATAAGAAACTTATTGAACATGCCTATGTACCACCTACTACTCCTCTCACATCTGCACAACTAAAAGAAAAGAAAGAGCACAATCATGCAATGTTGGAGATCGCCTCCTCATTAAGCTATTCAAAGTTTGATGATATAAAGAGTTGCACAAATGAAAAGTAGATGTGGGAAAAACTTGCAACTATCTATGGTGGAGACACAAATGTGCTGAGAGCTAAATCAGAAAGTCTAAGAGGTAATTTTGATGAGATGAAAATGCAAGAAGGTGAAAATGTTATTCAGTACTA
>MU228094.1:3209602-3222860 GCA_018584345.1 Thuja plicata
AGATATTTGAAAGGAACTGATGACTATGGTCTATACTACAAAAAGAATGACAAGTTTGAACTCAGAGTTTACACTGACTCTGACTGGGCTAGAAATGTTGATGACAGGAAAAGCACTACTGGTGGAGAATTTCTTTTAGGAAAGAGATTGATCTCCTAGACAAGCAAGAAATAGAACTGCACCTCACAATCTACAGCTGAAGCCGAGTATGTGGTAGCAACAGTTAACTATTCTAACATTATGCGGTTGAAGATACTACTGAAAGGTATGAAGGAAGAAATCACTGACCCAGTTGTCATATATTGTGATAACACAAGTGGTATTAATATTTCTAAAAATCCTGTGATGCACTCAAAGACAAAGCATATAGCTATCAAGTATCATTACTTGAGGGAGCTAGTTTAGAGTAAAGAAGTGAGACTTGATTATGTGAACACCAAAGAACAATTAGCAGACATATTCACAAAAGAACTACCCAAGGATGCTCATGAGTATCTACAAGGTAAATTGGGGGTGATTCCCCTAACTGAGGCTAATTAAGTTTTGTATGGTACTGTTGCATCAAAAATTTTATTCAGAATATCTGACACATTGATGCACAATAAGTCACACTTTAGGATGTTGGCTAAAGTTGTGAAGATGAACAAGGACAGAAAATAAAAATCAGCCATAATCAAGATGACAGGATCAGCATGATACTAAAGATCTACATGATAAAGATATTGATGTCTTTGGCATTGTTGTCAAAGAGGGAGAGATTACCTATAAAGAGGAAGAGATTGCCGAGTTAGAGAGACTACAAAGAGGGAAAGATTACATAAAGGCAGAAGTTACTATTGAAAACATTGAAGTGATTATCTACTCATAGGGAGTCTATAGATGATTAGACACAGATGATTATAGTGTGATTACAGACACAGAGGGAGAAATGTTTTACAGATAAGAATCAGAATGAAGCTAAAGACATTAATGAAAATTTTTTCATATCAAGGAACATAGGTGAATTTTTGGGATTGGTTGGTAACTATGCTTGTTAAATCATTGTTTTGATTTTTTGTGTTTCCATCAATGCCAAAGAGGGAGATTGTTGGAAAGTGACAATGCAAGCAATTGTTATTTTGTCATTGCTATCAAACCTTTACTGGTGAGACTATTGTTATCTATTTGAGTACCATATCCATTGTTGATGAAGAAGATTTAACAAGAAGACCAAGTGAATGGTTGAGTTAAGGAAACTAAAAGGGTACTTGATCAGTTGGCACTCTAGCAAAGTAATTTGTTGTTTATCTTTCAATTATAGTTTTTTTGGCTATTTTGTGCCGAGCAAGTTTGGCTTGTGCCGAGCAAAGTTGCTTATGACGAGAAAAGTTTCTTGTGTCGAGTAAAGTTGCTTGTGACGAGAAAAATTTACTCAATGCCGAGCACCATTGAAATTGCCGAGTGGAAACTGTGATGTTGGTTGACTTACAGTAATTGGATTAATGATGAGATTTGAGATCTCTGGCCGACTTAGTTGATTTCATTGGGATATGTAATGTTGATTAAAGATTGATCCACATCATTTAATGTATGGGTAACCGTAATTAATGCATGGTTTCAAGATTTAATTAGAGACTACTTTGGAGCAGTAAATGTAATGCAAAGATGGAATGATCCGTTGGATCTGACCTAACCTAACCTAAGATCTACGATCTTGTTTAAGCGGCAAAAGAATTATCAGACCTAGACAGAGAGGTATATGATAACCTCAAGGGGTTATTCATTAAGTGTGGATGAGTGTATGTGTATGCAAAAAGGTTTGCATAGTTAATTTACTGTTTGGCATGATCTAGCAGAGAAGGAAAAAGGCAGAGGCAGAAAGTTGCATGTGTGATTGCTTAACAGATTTCCAAGCAGATCAGAAGGTTGAAATGACAATGTAGGCTATCCAGTAAGTTAACATCAGAGCTGTAAGTGGATCTAAATTTGAAAAGTAAGTTGTATGTACCAGATCACAACTGCTGATTACTTTCTTACCATTGTATCAGTTAAATCCTTTAACAAGGTTGACTTAACAGTCATTTGTATAAATCCTCTAAAAAGGTGACATTCAAGTGGAATGTTCTAAGTCCTCTAACAAGGCCACTCCTGACAGGGTGATTAAATCCTTTAACCAGGTCACACCTAGCAGTGTGTTATTGTAACCTTTAACATGGTTGACTCCTCACAGGGCATCACTTCAAAAGAGTGAAAACTTGGTAGCATGTTACTGGTGGTTTTTCTCATATTGGGTTTCCACATTAAATACTTGTGTCAACTTGTGTGAATGCTTATGGTTTTCTTTACTATTATGTTTCTACAAGCTAATTTCAATTGACAGTAAACTGCATGATTAAGTTGTTGATTTATGCTACTGCTGTCGAGTAGATCTGAAGTACATAAAGTTTTTATTTGCTACATCTAGGCCTGAGGATAACTGATTCACCCCTCCCCTCTTAGTTATTCTAAATTAATTCTAACACAAAGTATGGCATCCACTAGTGGAAGGAATGATGATGTCGATGATGAATCAAAGGGAAAGAGGAACTATTCAGAGGAGTTTCTCACATTGCTACCAGGGTCGAGCCAAAATAGAAAGGTAAGTGCTGACACTTTGGTTGATGATATGGCTTATATTAGACATGCAAAAAAACTAGGGTCATTAGGATATTCAATTTTTAATTATTTCTTTAAAAATAGTGATGAGCCCATGCCTGTCTCAAACCCTTGGACCTGTGGATTAGCCAGGTTGATAGTTCCTGACGTCTTTGTTGATGTTGATTTCATACTAGAATTAGCCAGTAGATATGATCCCTTGACTAAGAACATTAAGAGGGATGATGGGAATCCCTTCCTCACCTTGGACCGAAACACTTTTATGAAGGCTTTCAATGTATATTACCCTATGGCTACTGAAATAAATTTGAAGAGTTTAGAGAATAGATACATTAGAGAATCTGGCATTTCTGCCAAGGAGATTAAGGATCATAATGTTCCCAAGAGAATGAAATCCTATATAGTACCCCTACCAGGAGAAGCTCCATATCTTTATAAAGATATGAAATTTTATATCAAATACATAGCATATGCACTATGTAGGGTGCTTGGGAAAGATGCAGGAGCAGAGAGGATTACCTCTGATATTTTAATGATGGTACTGGATATGATAAGCTTGCATACTACTTCCAACTATGACTATATCTAGTATATCATAGACCAAATGCACCAGGGTTTTGTGGATTTACAAGCTAAGAAGGCTTACCCAAGGTTTTTGCATTACTCAGTCCTTATGCATCTGATCCTATATTATAATTTCCCAGTAATGAATTATCAGATGTTGCAACCACAAAGGTTTCATCATGGTCAAGCCAACCCTGTTCAATTTTGGATTAGACTATGGAATTATACATCCAGAGAGCAGGAGTTTTGTGCTTTTGAAAATTGGATAATTTATCCAATTCTTAAATGTTTAGGTGATGATAAGACCAGATTGCATGTTAAGGTAATTTAACTATTAAGGCCCTACCAATACCTTGACAAATGGCCAGGAGACCATAATTTGGGAGATTTTTATTATGAAAATAACTTTACAATGATGTGGGTTTATGGTTTCCCCCACCCTCCACACATTTTTCCATTTCATGTACCACCGAGGATAGCTGCAATGGAGTTCATCTGGTAGCTCATTTTGGTTGATAAGGAGCATTTAGCCCCACACAGGAAGGGTAATTTTACCCCTAGGCAGTTTAGGATCTATAATTTTACTATTGGGAAGAGGGCTTTAGACCCTGTAAACACCTGGATGAACCATTATAGGATGAATGTTTCCTTGCACAGATTTATTGATATAGAGGGTTTTATTCTTAGTGCTAGGAAATTATTGACATGAACTATCCCCTTCACAAAGGTACATGAAGAATGTATGGAGGAGGATTTAATAAGAAATATCTTGGAGGATGAAGAGGTGGACAGGAAAGAAATTAAGTTAAATGAACTTATGGACTTGGAGAGGCAGGTAAAGGGAAAGGGGATGAAGTTTGGGGGTTTCTACCATAAAATGCCTTATCTAAAAAGGTTGGATGCAATGATTAAGAACCATACTCTTTTGTGTAATCAGTTAGAGGAAGCACTAGTGGTACCAGAAAAGGGCCAAAAATATAATTCAAAATTAGAATATGATGATGACAATGATCAAGGATTTCCTTCACCCAATGCTTATCCAAATTATCAAGCAGTTCCATTACAATAGGTAATAGAAGGGGAAGACATCATTGACCTGACAGAGGTCCTTGAAAAGGAAGTGACAAATGAGGCCCCACCAAAGAAACAAAAGATAGAAATAGAGGAGCCTTCTAGGAAGAAGAGGATAGATAAAATTGGAGCCCTAATAACTGGAGATAGACCCTATGATCATTTGTTAAGAAAATAGATCAGGGCAGGGAAGAAAATCCAAAAGGATACAGAAGAAGAGGAGGAGTTACCTCTGAGATTATGTACAGATGAGAGGTTGTTGCATCAGGAGGAATTATTCAAAGATGACAACTTCATAAAGATAAGGGAATTCAAGGATTTCCTTATATGGAACAAACAATAGAAAATTGGAAAGAAATTGCAATTGGCAGGTGGTGATCCTATTACTGAGGAAGCCTTACAAAACTTGTAGGATTATGATCCTAAGTCTGAGGAGATCACACTAGAGAAAGCAAGGCAACTGGTAAAAGCCAGTGGGATGTTACTTGTGGAAGGCTGGGACTTGTCCTTAGCATTTATAATAAATCAAATAAGAAGACAACCTGATGTTAAATTATCATCAGAAACTCAGGTTGGAGATATGATTAGAGGGTTTGGGTATAACCCTAAATCTCAGGCATTAGCAATGTGGAGCTTAGCTCCTAAAGATCAGAATCCAGCCATTTTGAATATCCAAGAGAAGATGGAGGGAAATAAAATCATATGGACATTAGATAATACAGGTGATATGGAAATAGCCCAAGTAATGAATCATTTTTCTCATCTCAATGAGGCAAAGACAGGCCAACTATCAGACAAATTATAGAAACTCACTAGTGACACTAGTGATATTGTTAAGGATAGGGAGCTGGTATTAATAACAATTAATAAATAGAATAAGCTCATAGATGAGCTTACTAAACAATTTATAGATATAAAAAAGCCCACCCCGATTGAGCCCAAAGAGGTCATGGATGTTGAGATCTAAACAAAAGATATAGGGGATATATTTGTTAAAATAGAGCAGGGAGTTACAGAGCATAACAATGTGATTTTGGAAGCATTAGCTTCAATTTTTTAGCATAGGGTAGACACAATCAAAGACAAGATTGATGTAGTGTATGGGGCTTATGGCAAGTTTCCAGGCCTAAAAGCAGAGGCGACCAAATTTTTGACAATTTTGAATCCTTATTTTGCAAATTGGTCTGGAAGAGCTTCACTTTTTGAGAGATTAGCATCAGTACAATCATTAAGGCCAGATATACTAGAAATTGTGACCTTGGATGGTACAAAAATCGAATATATTGGAGCTACTTTATCTTTCTTCAAAGGAAAAGCCAATCAAATTGATGCTAAGTTAAAGATGTTTGGGATAAGTTATAGTAGGTTTGTACCTCCAATTAGGGCTGAGGATGATCAAATTAAACCATTAGGGTTATGGATATCAGAGTTTGATAGTGTACTCCCCAATAAAGACATTTATGTATATGATCAGGGAGAATTAGATATGGAGAGGTTCAACCAACTTTTGGATGAGGCAATAAAGGTAGAAACAGACTGCAATAAATTCATTGCAGATATTAAAAGCATTACAGATGCTGGGTGGGAAAGGGAGAAGACTCAACTAGAAAATATTCAGAATTTTGAGTGGCCTAAGGAAGAGGATGTGAAAGCATGGGACATTATGACAAAGCCCAAAAGGAAGAAACCTGTCACAGTTGATTTAGATGTTATGGATGAAGAATAAAGGACACATGGCACCTGATCTATGAGCACATGAAGGTTAGTAATCTTGAAAAGATTAATGTAAGTTAGCCTATATTGGCGGTCACTAGATCTTGTTACAACTATCAGATACTATCCTGAATACATGCAAACAAAGGTGCCGACATTCACAAAAGGACAAAGTTCAAAATCAGATTTCATGCTTCAATTTTTGTCCTCCCACCGCTTGTAACTTTCTTGTCTTTTGTCTTTTCCTATGTTTTTAGGGTTAGGTTTCTTAAACCATCCGAAGGTTGTTGCATCCTTATCTTAAGGAGTCCAAGATGGTTTGAACCTATAAATAGATCTTATTGTAACATTTAAAAGGTGTGATGAAATATAATTATAAGCCAGACTACAAAATTTTGTCTGAGTTTTTGTGCTTTTAGCCTCTATATGTATGAAGTAGGAATATAAATAAAATACAGTGCAATTTCTCTTCTATATTTTTGTTGTCTCTTTAATTATTGTGTATGCTATTTTATGTTTAATCTATAAGGAATTTTAAACATATTGGTTACAAGATAGCTATCTAATTACTTACAAGTTTCTTTCAAGGGAAGAACTAAGTTTTGTGAGTAGTTTCAGAGAGTATAACAGTATTTGAGGATTTGATACAACAGTATTGGAGTGACATGGTGATTTTTAAGGCATCTTACTTGAGTTGCATATAGGTTGTAAGGAAATCTATAGTATCTTTATTTACTTTTTCTGTGGATTTGCATTTTTGACTCTATAGCCCAAGGATAGGCACTAGTCTAGAATCTATCAAGTGGTTTATTATCACCCAAGAAAATTTAAAATACATAAATCTTTCACATTTACATTCAAAACATATAATTCTAAGGAATTGTATCAAGATATATGATTCATTCTACTAATCCCTTTAAGAGAGGATTAAAATAGGTTGCCCCTCCTAAGTTCTGAGAACTATAAAAGGAAGAAGGATGAATGTCCTTAAAACACTACTATTTGCTGTTATCATTTCAATAGTTTTTATGGTTAAAATCCGTGTTAAGTTGTTTTTTATTTTTATGCAAAGTAATTTATAAGGTAATACAGTAAAAAGGCAGCAAATTAATATCCACATTTACTAATACTGCAAGACAACAATCTTATATAGGTAATACCTGCCTGGGTGTTGTAGAACCTAAAAAGAAGGAGGTGATAATATTTTCCCTAGATATTATCAATAAACCCTAATGAATTAGTATTTTCTTTTTCTTGAGTCATTATTTTCAAATATTGGGAGTCACAGAGTTAATCAAGTATTCAAGGATCTGTTGAAGGTTCAACAAGAAAAAACCCTAACATGTCAAATGTATATATGGTTCATTGGTTTAATGTTTTTCTTTACACATTACTAAAATATGATTGATCGGTAAACACTAAGTTATTTAGTGTATTTCAGTTAAGGTTAAGAAAAGATAGACTGCTATTTGGTAAATCTTAAGGAAAGGATATAAAGTATAAACACCGAGCAATATATACATGTTCGATTCACACAAGGTATACATCTTGTAGGACTGAAGATAACTAAAGGTTTTACATATGTGGAATAAAGTTTTGGATTGATTTATTGGATTAATTTTTTAGGCCACTGATTCACCCCCCTCTCAGTTATTCTAAAACATTGGTATCAAATCTTGTGTGCTTAGAAAGGAAGTTTAACGACCCAAGCTAAAGATCACAAGATGAGAAAAAGGCATGTGCCTAAGTTGAACAAGGAAAACTTTGCATTATGGAAAAGCAGGATAAGACTCTACCTATAAGGTATTAAAAATGATGTCACTCAATACTCAGATACTAAATTTGTGTTACCTACTAGACCTCCGATAGTTGATCAATTGGGAGAAAATCATGAACACAATTCTATGATGATAAAACTTTCTTCCTCACTCTCCGGTGCTGAATTTGAAGATGTCAAATCATGCACCATTGCAAAGAAAATGTGGGACAAATTGAAGCTAGTCTATGGAGGAGATAAAAATGTGCTAAGTACTAAGGCAAAAAGCCTAAGAGGAAAATTTGATGACCTAAGATTGAAAGAAGGAGAAAACATCACTTAGTACAGTAGCAGAATAAAAGAGGTTGTAAATGCTATTCGAGGAGTAGGAGGTGTACTTGAAGAAGAAACCATGGTAAGTAAAATTATTAAAACCTTACTTTCAATTTATGCTATTAGAGTATCTTCTATACAAGAAATGAGAGAAATAGAAAATAATAATGTTACTCTAGATATTTTGATTGGTAGACTTATTTCATTTGAGATGAATAAATTTGACAACAATGTCTTACCAACTATTGAGTATGCATTCAAATCTTCTTTGAAAATAAGTAAATCAAGTCATAAACACACTATGAGAAATGATAGTGATGACCAAGAACTTGATGAGATTGAAGCAATAATGGCTAGAAGATTGTAGAGAGGCAAAGATAGATACAAATGTAAATTACCATTGGTATGTTTTAATTGTAAAGAGATTGGACACTTTGCTACTAGATGTCCTAACAAAAGAAAAGATGGCAGAAGCAATGACAGATCCTATGAAAAGAAGTTTGATAGAGGTGATGAATGAGATTACCGAAGCAACTGACAATCTGAAAAAAGAGATAACCGAGACTATAAGGACAAAGGAAAGAAAGCTTGTTACCTGGATGAGAACAAAGCTGGAAATACTGACACCGAATCTGATGAAGATATTGAGGTGGTATTTATTTCTATGAAGGATGATTTAGATGAAGAAGAAAGGTATGTTGAAACTGCACTCATATCTAAGGTTAGTAAAAATGATGTTTGGATTATTGATAGTGGCTGTACTCACCACATGAGTGGAGATAAGGAAACGTTTGAAACTTTTGAATATTGTAATGGTAGATCAGTAAGAATGGGTAATGACTCACCTTGTCCACTTAAAGGTAAAGGAACCATAATGTTGAATATTATGATCAGATGTGAAAATGCATACTAGGTAAAAGGACTTAACTATAACCTATTAAATATTTCACAACTGAATAACACAGGTCACCGAGTTGCATTTGAGAACAAAAAGGCAAAGATATTTAATGAATCAGGAAGGTTGATCGAAACTGGAAAATAGACAAAAGGTAACCTATTCTTTCTTGATGTTATTAAAACCACTTGTTTAATGGCTAGAAATGAGGACATATGGTTGTGGCATAAAAGGTTATTTCATGTGAATTTTGACAACATGGTTAGGATAAGCAATAAAAGAAAAGTAAGAGGCTTATTGAGCATGTCAAAACCTAACCATGTCATGTGTAAGAATTGTCAAAAAGGTGAAATGACAAAGTCAAATTTTAAGAGAAAAACATACACATCTAATGCTATTCTAGAATTATTCCATACTGACCTATGTGGACCAATGAGAACAAAGAGCTACTATGGTGATAGATAATTCATTCTCTTTGTTGATGATTATTCTAGAATGATGACTGTTATGTTCTTAAAAGAGAAATCAGAAGAAGTCAAGATGTTTAAATGGCATAAAGCTATAGTTGAAAAACAAAGTGGAAAGGAACTAAAATGTCTAAGGTCAAATAGAGGAGGATAATTTATTTCTATTGAACTCACTAACTTTTTTAATGAGCATGGAATTCAAAGACAAGTTTCTGCACTGATAACACCACATCAAAATGGGATTGCTGAGAGAAGGAATAGATCAATTGTTGATTGTGCCAGAACACTGATGATTGAGAAAGACATCACACAAACATTCTAGACAGATGCTGTCAGTACTGCTGTCTACAAATTAAACAAAGTTGAATTGAAGAAAGACACCAATAAGACACCTTATGAGCTATGGTATGGATACACACCCAATGCAAGTTACTTTAGAATTTTTGGAAGTCAATCTTATATTTTGAAAGATGATAAAAATGGAAAGTTTGACTCCAAAGGTGATGAAGGAATATTTCTAGGGTATTCTACCAAAAGCAAGGCTTATAAATGTCTTAACAAATCCTCTAACAAAATCATTGAAAGTGCAAATGTCAAAGTGGATGAATTTGCTAAGAAAAATGATGAGGAAAGAAGAAAGGAACCAGAAGACTAAAAAAGGTTTTTCCACAATGAAGAACCTAACACTCTACCCAAGCAACAATGTATTTCTCCTGAGCAACAAAACAATGCACCCGAGCATCAGGCTGCAAATACCAAAAAATTAGGAAATTGCTCACAATGATGTACCGAGCGATGAAGATCAAAATGAAGGTCAAGATGATAATCATAATGATGAGAAAAGAGATGAATCGGTACTTTCCAAGTATTTTAGAAGACACCATCCAAAAAACTAGATCATAGGAGACAAAAAGGCTGGAATGAGAATAAGAAGTAAGTCACTGAACACTAGATGTTTAATTTGTGATTTTGAGCCTAAATTTCTCAATACTGCACTTGAAAATGAAGAATGGGTCAGTGCTATGAATGAAGAAATTGAGAAGATTGAAAAGAAAAAAACATGGACATTAGTACCTAGACCAGATGACAAGAATGTCATTGGTACCAAATGGATATTCAAAAACAAACTGAATGAGAATGGAGAAGTCACAAGGAACAAAGCAAGATTAGTATGCAAAGGGTATGCACAAGAAGAAGGTATTAACTATGGAGAAAAATTTGTACCCTTTGCTAGACTAGGAGTAAGAATTCTACTTTCTTATGCTGCATTCAAAGGATTCAAGGTATACCAAATGGATGTCAAATTTGCATTCCTAAATGGAATACTAGAAGAAGAGGTATACATTGAACAACCAGAAGGGTTTGTTCATCCTAATAGGAGAAACATGGTTTGTAGACTACACAAAGCCTTGTCTAGATTGAAACAAGCACCTGAAGCATGATATGAAAGACTTCACTCTTATCTCATAAGTATTGGATTGGTAAGAACAAGTGAAAATATCAATCTATATTTAAAAGAAGATACCGATGATAACATTTTGATTGCTGAAATATTTGTTTTTGATTAAGGTAAAAATAGGTTTTGAAAGGACCCCGAAAACTTTTAGAAAATACTACTAGAGATAAGCATCATAAGCCCAATACAAACATAGAAATCCTACAATGAACAAAAGGCAAGACCCCAACAAACACCCAAGCCCAAAACATGAAAGAAAAGAACTGCCAAAAAAATGTACAGTTTCCAGCACAATTTCTAGCACAACTTCCAGCAGAATTTCCAGAACTAAAGAAAAGACACTAAATCATACTTTGGTAGGCTTCCTCTGCCTCCTTCTGCATTTCTTCCATCTTGTCAATGGACTCCTTCAGCTCTATTATCTCTTTTGGGATCTCTGAGATTTTCCTTTTAAGACCACTACGGGTTCTTGACCCTGGGCCCAAGCTTCCTGCCTTTTCATCAATGGTAATTGTCATATTTTCCAGTAGACTTCTTTCCAGGTAAGCATATAACGCTTTCAGGTTTTGAACCGAAACTTGAAGCCCTTCATTGCTATGTTTGAGAATGACACATATCACGTGCCTATTGTGGCTAATTTGCTTCTTCATATCTTGCATCTTTCCTTCCATAATAGCGTTAACTCTAGCAGTGATCTCCAAATCTCTGTTGCTATTATTTACCTTAATCATTAGGTCCTTCTCCATTTCCTCAACCTTGGACTTAAAAGGCTCCATAGCTTCCTGCATCTCAGTCAATTTCTGCTTCATAATCTTCATCTCCTCACTGAGCCAGTCTTCCATACTCACCCCGTAGTCCTCTTTTATTTTTGGAATTCTATCATCAATATCAAAACCAACCATTTTTGGGTCCATTCTCTATTTCTTCTTATTCCTGTTATCATCCTTTAAGATCGGTTGGTAATTTTGATCCTCCTTTCCCTTGTCATCATTCTTTTTCTCCTCCTTATCATCTCCATCTTTTTTGTCTCCCTCAATTTCCATCTCTTGGTTTCCTACATCATTACCCCTTCCCTCATCATCTGTCATAGGCGTTGCGTCCTCATCTATCTGAAAGTCCTCCTTACTCAGCTGATCTTCTTTTTCCTTTACTAGAATCTCATCATTTGTCACATGAACTTCCTGATCAGTCACAGTCATTTCCTCCTTTTCCTCATTCTAGATCTCTTCATCATTACCCTGATTATCTAGGGTTTCATCATCCATCTCCTCCTGAATTTCCAGGTTTGCCTTCTTTTTGGTTCTAACCCTTTTCTTCAAACTCTATTTTTTGTTTTCCTACTTTGCATGCCTAGCATTCCCTTTTACCCTTTTGGGGATAGGCTCCAGAACTTGATTATGGGCATATTCTGATATCAGTAGAATGAGCCCCATATGGAGCATCAGGTTACTTGATTTTTTCTGTGCTCCATCACACTATTATTGTATGTGGTAGATTTGGCCTTGTTAATCAACTATACACTTCAACATAGTCCTTATTCATTAGATATACACAAGAATGAATATGAGATTATTCATCTTACCTATCTGCATGATTCAACTTGTTGCCTTCTATCCAGATGGGGTTTTGAAATAGCTCTTAGAACAAGAGTCTCACAACCATAGACCAATCTAGAATGAAGGATTTATGCTTCCATGAATGCAATGCAATGATTAATCTAGAAATAAAACATGCAAGATTAATCTAAATGATCCATTTAAACTAGAAATGAGATTAAAACTATACCATGATTTCAATGAGATTATTCTAGAAATTGAAGCTATTCTATTGCAAAATGAGATTATTCTATATAAGATTATGAACTAAGAATGTAGCAACAATTTAGTATTCTAACAATGCATATGATTAGAAATTTAGGAAGGGTTTTGAATGAGAAATGAGAGTTCTTTTATAGACTCAGAGGTTTTTCAGAATAGAAAATTTCATTTTTGAAATAAAACAGATAGAAAAGCCAGTTTAAAATAGAATGATTTCTTTAAAATAAAACAATAAATTGTTTTCCCTTTGCTTTAACTGCTTTCTTTCTTTGATTTTAAGTGTTTTATTTATGATTTAACTGTTTTATTTCTCTTTAAAGCACAGTTAATTCAAAACTTCTATTTATGAACATGAGAGAAGATTTTGAGAGAATATTTAATTAAATAAATAAATATGACCTCATAAATGTGTTTTTCTCAATAACCTGAATAATTAAATTCAATTATTGAAAATGAGGATATTTATTTAATAATTAAATATCATTTAATTCCCTTTTTATGTGTTTTAGCTAAAAGGGGTGAATTTAATTTAATTAAAGTGCTAGGACTTTA
>MU228094.1:3222910-3237363 GCA_018584345.1 Thuja plicata
AATTATTGAAAATGAGGATATTTATTTAATAATTAAATATCATTTAATTCCCTTTTTATGTGTTTTAGCTAAAAGGGGTGAATTTAATTTAATTAAAGTGCTAGGACTTTATAATTAAATTAATTCATTTATAGGGTTTGTTTAGCTAATTGATTGATATTTAGGAATTAAATATAATGTATGATTAATGCAGATTTAGCATTTTCTGCATTTGACACATAGGTCGAGTAGAGTTAGTCAAACTCAGAATTGCCTAGTACAATAGGACTTTGATGATTCAAAAGAATGACACATGCAACGAAATTGGTTAGGGTTGCAAGATGCCAATTTTGGGGTGTTACATTTTGCCCCTCTTTGAATTGATGTGCGAGCAGCGCATTGATTCAAAGAATAGTCTGATGCCTGAAGCACAGAAGAATAGATTTGAAAATTGATGATGCAAAGATCGATTGATGAAGATTTCAGAGCCATCTCTAGGAGAAATCTTGACTCTCCAAAGTCTAGGTTAGATTTCCAAGACACCAGTCAAGTAGAGTTTTTGAGGGTCATCTCTAGAATGAAGTTTGATCCTTAGGGATCCAGGTTAGATTGCCCCGATACCTAATAGATTGAGATTTCAAGAATCATCTCCATAATGAAGCTTGATCCTTAGGGATCCAGGTTAGAATGGCCTGATACCTAATAGATTTGATATCTTTCACAAGGCTATCCCCAGAATGAGGCTCAACCTTCAGGAGTTAGGGTTAGATTGCCCCGATACCTGTCCAACAAGATAATCAATAGAGATTTTAAGACTATCTCTAGAATGAAGCTTAGTCCCCCAATATCTAGGTTAGATTGCCAAGACACTGGTTAGATTGATATCTTTCACAAGGCTATCCCCAGAATGAGGCTTAATCTTCAGGAGTCAGGGTTAGATTTCCCCGATACCTGTCTCAAAAGATAGTAAATAAAGGTTTTTAGGACTATCTCCAGAACGAAGCTTAGTCCTCCAATAACTAGGTTAGATTGCCTAGACATTGGTCAGATCGAGTTTTCAAGAATCATCTCCAGAAAAAAGCTTGATCCTCAGGAGTCAGGGTTAGATTTCCCCAATTCCCAATAGATGAGTTTTCAAGAATCATCTCCAGAATGAAGCTTGATCCTCAAGAATCTGAGTTAGATTGCTCAGATACTTAAAAGATGATGAGATGTAGGGAACATAAATGCCCCTATTGATTGTGGAGTATCTAGTTTTGATAGTGAGGTACAAAAAACTAAACATGCCCCAAGTGATGAGATGCCCCTAGTAATGAGGACTTTTGAAAATCAGATCAGATTGATTGGAATAGATTCAATGATGTAATCATCCTGCCCCCTCGGGAGTGAAATGGAAAGATGACACGTCATAATGATGATGGAGAGAAAAAAATTGTAGATAGATGTTGAATCAGAGATCAAGAAGAATTTAGAACAGATTATGGAAGAATCTAGAAGATTTAGAAGCAATTTCGAGAGATGTCGAGGTCTAGTTGACCAAGTTTGACTAGGGTTGACTAGAGTTGACTAGAATTGACTTTTTGAGGAAAAAAGTCAAAGATTTGAGAAAATGTTGATTAGATATGATTCTGACAAGAAAGCGATGTCAAAAATTTGACTACACTAGCGTCCGAACACGTCGGTCAAAAAAATTTTAAAATGCAATTTTGAGCGATATATAAGTGTCAGACTTTTATTTCGATCCCAAAAATGGATTAAGAAAATAGCTGAAGATAGAGAGCGTGGATCAAACACTTGGGAAGTCATGATGAAACTAGGACTCTGAAGAAGAATTCCCCAATGTACAAATTTAGGATAACGCAATGAAGTGAACATCAAATTGCTGCCACAATGCAAGTCTAGAATGAAAATGCAATCTTATGCTAGATGCAATGCCTAGGAAATGGTTGTGAGACCCATCATAAAATCATCATCATTGAGAAATTTTGGAACATCAGAGTCAATACAATCCTTACTGGTGCCACAATGCAACCATAAGGACATGAATATGACTTTCATTGGATAAAATGTAGGAAATGAACGTAAGCATAGGGCACAAAAGCCAAGATTACCTAAACATTGTTTCCAGTTAATGTTTCAATAGTACACCAGTATCGAGGTATTCAACCATGAGTGCAATCATGTGTAAACAAATAAATCAATAAAAAATAGAGAAATAATAGGCAAGGAGATAATACCGACCTCACCATGGCATACAAATAAAGAAGATCGAGGGATGTGATGCTTTTCCACCTTACTGCGGGAGCTCTTATCACATACACCCTTTTTATTTGACATTGCCAGATCATCAAGAATAAACCAACAAGCAGTAGACAAATAAAATATCAATGAAATCCATGAGAATAGACAACATACAAATAAATATTCAATCATAGCTCAGCCAGTTTCAAATTTTTTGAATATCTTTATGTTTAGAGGTGTTGAAAAAGTGCATTGTGTTTGATTGTTATCGATAGATGTTTATGTTTGAGATATATGACGTGTGTTGAAAAACATAGATGTGTCCAAAGATAGTGTTAAAAACCACTATTATGGTGGTGTTGAAAAACACCAGTTTGTCTCACTAGTGAGTTGTCTTGTAAAAGTGACAAGATTACTGACTCAGGTGTAAACCAAAGATGTGATCAAATGGGGGACCCATGCCCCCAAGTAACGATGAATGACTTGACATGTGTTGCAAGGAAAAAATAGATTTGGAGGTCCCCAGGTGTATAGTGCTGAATCAGTGTCAAGTCAGGAGGGTTTGCAAAGGAACTAGAGCATCACGAAAGTGACCAAAAGCTATGTACAAACTAAAGAAAATAATCGTCAAGACTGAGTATCGATAGATAGAGCGTTTGAGGATAACTCCAACTATAACAGATGTGAGCAATCTCAAAATTACAATGATAGTAGACAGACACAGTGATAACAACTGGTGACTGACGCGAGAGAGATGCTCAAGTGAAGAGATTGTAGGATTATCTAGACATCAGTAGGCAGACACATTGAGAACCACTAGTGACTGTCACAAGGGAGATTCTCAAGAAGAGAGAACTAAGTATAAGCTAAGCGATAGTAGGAAGACGTAGTGAGAACCACTGGTGACTATTGTGAACTAGATCCCAAAAGGTAATAGGATAATGCCCCCTAGACCAGGAGGGTTGCCCCGAGAGTATGACTAGTTTCAATCCAGGTAAGTTGGTGTCTTGACGGGTAACTTAAAGCAAATGTAAGTAGGAAAGAAGGAAAGCAACAATGCAGGAAAGAAAATGTGTAAAGACAAGTGGTGCTACAATAGATATAGCATTGTGGAACAAGAGGTGCCTATTTACCAAGTTTTCACCTTCTTGGTAGAAATTCTTTTTTTGCTACCATGACGCCTATTTGCCAAGTTTTCATCAATGGCACCTTTTTTTTTTTTTCTCTTTTTTTTTGTATTTTTCAAATTTTTAATTTTTTTTTTTGTATTTTTGGAATATATGATTTTTTTGGAGATACATCAAAGCGCCTATCGCTAGGTTTTCACTAAGATGATCATTTTTTTAGGACTTTTTCAGATTTTTAGAAATTTTTTAGGACTTTACTATATATAGGAGCATACTAAGGATGTCTTAGCTATAGAACCATTTCAGATGAAGAGCGTTGATGGGATCCTTAAGTTTTTCTCCTTTAGTATTAGAAATTTGATAGGTACCAGACCCAAAAACTATAGTGACAACATACGGACCAAGCCAATTTGGTTCAAATTTCCCTTTCTGGATCCGATGTTGTTGATTCTTAGGGTTCTCCCTTAGAACGAGGTCACCCGTTTGGAAATCCCTTGGTCTAACCTTCTTGTTATAGCTCTTGGACATCCTTTTCTGGTATTCTCTAAGGTGATTGAACGCCACTTGTTGATGTTCATCAAGTAGTTCTAGCTCTTGTAGCTGAGATATTCTATTATCTTCATCAGTAATGAGACCTTTCAAGGAGACTCACAGAGAAGGAATCTCAACCTCAATTGGTGAACCGCCTCACAATAGGTGTGGAATAATCATGCTTAAGGCCTTTCTTAGGAATAGTTTATTCAATCTAAGGACTACTTCTCCCACTATGAGGTGCATTTAACTTGTTAACCCAGGGACATATACTTGAAATGGTCAGCACAGTATGTGCACTAGGTTCCTTAAAGAGTCATTATGCTTATGCTGCAGGAAGGTAAGAAATGCATAACAGAAACCTACACTAGTGCTGCAGGAAAAGAATACACTTATCTCCTTATTGAAATGAATGCTAGAAATTGAAAACTCTACTTAAACCTATACTTTCAACCCAAAACATCCATTATAACTATTCTTACAGATGCTGTAGGAACATTCACAAAGTACAATGCTACAGGAAGAAAATGTAAGTTCTATCTGAAATACTGGAAATACTAGAAATGCTGGAAGTAAATATACTCTACTCTAATCTATTCCACCTCCCAAGTGGGCCCCCTTGGTTGGTTTCTGCTAATCTACTAACACAGAATGTAAACCAAGAATCACTTCATTGTATTTCAAAAACTCATTACATAAGAACAATACATGAAACTTAAAATAACTTGCTGTAAGATGTAACAGTTTTCTTCCAGAAACTTTTCTCTCTAAATCTCTCTCTTTTTCTTCTCTACAAACTATCGGTCCAATCCCTATAAATAGAGGATCAAACGCTTATTACAAAATAAAAAAGAAACTATCTTGCTGAAAACATGCCGGAGAAGAAGATGGAAACGCAACAGCCCGCGATGTGGGTAATAAAGTTTGGGCGACCAGTTCAACATAATAAAGTGCAGAGGGAATATAGCAGCACTACATTCCCACATCCTGGAATAGTGGCTCCTCCATTGTAGCAGCCATGTCTCCTGGTGCTGTGATGATCACTCCACTGTAGCTGGTCCTCAACAGTCTTCCTTGAATGCTGTTGACCACTCTCCAGCCGCTTCCTTCCCTGACAAGTTAGTTGTGATGTAGAAATATTCATGCAACAAGCTTTATCAAATTAAATCCATATATTAGAACATATATTCTGATGGTTATATGAAATACTGCACTATATGTATAATATTGGCAAAATATGTCACAAATATCTACCCATGGTTTATCAGTTCTAACTGGACTTTATCACAAGTTTTAATTGGCTAGGTTCACAAATGTCTTGACATAAATTAGAATAGAGTATTTAAAATTATACAAAATAAAGGCAATAATTTGGCCTCATCATCTACCCCTTGGTTAATCAAATGCTTGTCCTCAAGCATTGCATCTTCTGGAAATTGACCTAAAGTCACCAACTTTAGTTCTTCCTTGCCTCTAGCTCTTGAAGGAGTAGTAGAATCCTCTTGTTCTTTCCCAAACTTGGCTTCTGTGATCCTCTTGTAGCCTGTCAAGCTTGACAGTGTTGATGTCATATAGGGGCCAAAGGAGCATGGGTGGCTACATTGTGAGCAGACACCATAGTTCCTGCCTGATTTGCCTACCCAGCCCCATGTATTTTGGTGCTTAGTGTATGGCGGCTTCAAGGTTAATGGGGCTGTGTGCTTCTGACCTTTTGAATGCCTTTGATAATCTACTCCACCTACTTCTGGCACTAGTTAAGGCTCTTTGGAAGACACAATAAGACATGTTGTCATATTCTTCATACACATCTGTTCTGAGCTTGAAAATTTTACCTCTTATTTCCTTTTTAACATTCCCATATATCAGTTTGAACCAATCCCTCAGGAATTCTTCTGGTTGACTACTTTCTACTCTGGAGGAAGATGCTATAGGAAAGTTGGGACTTGCGTCTTCAAAGGGTAACTCAACTTCTTCAACTTCCTTGTTCAAATTAGCAGACTCTTTTGGGAGAAATATGCCATATTCATCTCATCACCTTTCTCTTCAATGCATGCAATTGAATTCTTCATGCTTGTGAAGCAATTTTTAGGAATACAAATCTAAAAACTAACTAGGAATGAAAAAAATGACTCAAAAATGTTCCTATCCTGACACCATCCCCGACAGTGGCGCCAAAAATGAACTGCCTCACAATAGGTGTGGAATAATCATGATTAAGGCCTTTCTTAGTAATAGTTTATTCAATCTAAGGACTGCTTCTCCCACTATGAGGTGCATTTAACTTGTCAACCCAGGGGCGTATACTTGAAATGTTCAGCACAGTATGTGCACTAGGTTCCTTAAAGAGTCATTATGCTTATGCTGCAGGAAGGTAAGAAATGCATAAAAGAAACCTACACTAGTGCTATAGGAAAAGAATACACTTATCTCCTTACTGAAATGAATGCTAGAAATTGCAAACTCTACTTAAACCTATACTTTCAACCCAGAACATCCATTATAACTATTCTTGCAGATGTTGTAGGAACATTCACAAAGTACAATGCTACATGAAGAAACTGTAATTTCTATCTGAAATACTGGAAATGATGGAAGTAAATCTACTCTACTCTAATCTATTCCACCTCCCAAGTGGGCCCCCTTGGTTGGTTTCTTCTAATCTACGAATGTGAACCAAGAAGCACTTCATTGTATTTCAAAAACTCATTACATAAGAACAATACATGAAACTTAAAATAACTTGCTGTAAGATGTAACAGTTTTCTTCCAAAATTTTTTCTCTCTAACTCTCTCTCTTTTTCTTCTCTACAAACTATTGGTCTAGTCCCTATAAATAGAGGATCGAACGCTTATTACAAAACATAAAAGAAACTATCTTGTTGAAAACATGCCGGAAAAGAAGATGGAAACGCAACAGCCCGCGGTGCGGGTAATAAAGTTTGGGCGACCAGTTCAACATAATAAAGTGCAGAGGGAATATAGTAGCACTACATTCCCGCATCCTAGAATAGTGGCTCCTCCATTGTAGCAGCCGTGTCTCCTGGTGCTATGATGATCACTCTGCCGTAGATGGTCCTCAATAGTCTTCCTTGAATGCTGTCGACCACTCTCCAGCCGCTTCCTTCTCTGAAAAGTTAGTTGTGATGCAGAAATATTCATGCAACAAGCTTTATCAAATTAAATCTAGATATTAGAACATATATTCTGATGGTTATATGAAATACTACACTATATGTATAATATTGGCAAAATATGTCACAAATATCTACCCATGGTTTATCAGTTCTAACTGGACTTTATCACAAGTTTTAACTAGCTAGATTCACAAATGTCTTGACAGAAATTAGAACAGAGTATTTAAAATTATACAAAATAAAGGCAATAATTTGGCCTCATCAATTGGTAACATAGCATCTGCTCCATAAACCAAAGCATAGGGAGTAGCCCCTGTTGGTGTTCTTATGCTCGTCTTGTATGCCCAAAGAGCTGGATTGATCCGAAGATGCCAATATCATCCGGATTTGTGCATTGTATGATGCAGGATTTTAAGGATTGTCTTGTTGGATGCTTCCGCCTGTCCATTACCTTGAGGATAATAGATGGAAGACCAATGCTGAGTAATTTTAAAATTAGAGCATAGCTTTGTCAAATCCTTGTTTCTGAATTACCCCCCATTATCAGTGATTATTGCTGAGGGTACACCATGCCTGAAGATGATGTAGTTGAGAATGAACATAGCTACTGATTTTCCATTGGCAATGGTGAGAGGGAATGCCTCCACCCACTTGGTAAAATGGTCTGTATTTGTGATTATGAACTTATGTCCATTTGAGGACGAGGGATAAATCTGACCCACCAAGTCAAAGGCCCATTGTTGAAATGGCTAGAAATTAATGAAGGGAATAAGCTCCTTGGCTGGAGCATGAATCAGATTACCATGTAGTTGACATTGTTTGCAAGACTTAGCAAACTATATAGCTTCTTTTTCCATATCTGGTCAATAGTAACCAGCTCTAATAAGTTTACAGGCCAATGTCAGGCCGTTAGAGTGAGACCCACAGATGCCTTCATGCACCTCTACTAATGCATGTTTGGACTCATCGGGTTCTAAACACCTAAGGAGGGTACCGTCTAGACCACACCTATGCAGGTTGTTAGCTATGATGACAAACCATGAAGTACTACGGATTAAGTGGCATTTCTCATTTTGGGTGTAAGTATTCAGAATAATATGGTCACAAAGGTAGGAAATGATATGATGGTAGCGAGATGAGTCATGTCCAATGACAGAATAGATCATCCAAGAATCAGGGGAATCATAGGCTAGGTAGCGTAACGTCTCCACTAGGAATTCATGTCAAAAATCATTTTTTGGCATCTGTAGCATGGAGGCAAGAGTAGCCATGGCATCTGCTATTGTATTATCTACCCTTGGAACTTGTTGAAATGTGATGTGAAAAAAATACTTTTTGAGGTCATCAACCAACCGTTTATAAGGCACCAACTTGTCATCTTTTGTCTGATAGATATCATTTACTTGATTGATAACTAACTATGAATCTGCAAGGACATTGAGTTCATCTACTCGCCACTCAAGAGCGATCTTCATACCATTGATTAAGGCTTTGTACTCAGAAATATTGTTTGTGCAAGGAAACAACATCTTATATGCTTTTGGTAAAGAGTACCTTTGAGGTGTAATGAACAGTATCCCAACACCTGACCCCCATTGGGTAAATGAACCATCAAAAAACATTGTCCAGGATCAATGTGTGAGAAGTAATATGGACTCATCTGGGAATTCCATGTGCAATGGTTGATGATTTACTAGCGGTGCTTTTGCCAAGTGATCTATAATCGCTTGCCCTTTGATGGATTTCCTTTCTACATACTCAATATAAAATTCACTGAGAAGCATGACCCATTTAGCTAGTCTACCTGCGAGGGTAGCTTTACTAAGAAAATATTTCAGAGGATCAATTTTAGCAATTAGGTGTGTAGTATGAGCCAACATGTAGTGCCGTAGTTTTTGTGAAGCAAATACCACTGCAAGGCAAGCCTTCTCTATAGTAGAATATTTTGTTTCATATGAGACCAGAGTTCTACTTATGTAATAGATAACCCTTTCTATGTTGTGCTGATCTTCTTGAGCCAGTAGGATACCCAATGATGTATCTATAGTAGAGATGTAAAGTATAAGTGGCTTCCCATGAATAGGAGGAATCAAGATTGGCGAGTTCGCAAGGTACTGTTTGATTTGTGTGAACCCTTCATCACATTCCTTGTTCCATTGATAAGTCACACCTTTGTGTAGAGTCTTGGTGAATGGTTGTGACTTGTCCACTAGTTGTGAGATAAAGCATCGGATAGACTGTAGTCAGCCTTGAAGTCCTTTCATTTGTCTGATATTCTTTGGTGGCAGTATTTACATGATAGCTTGTACTTTTGTAGGATCCACTTCTATGCCTTTGGGTATTTCCAGATGTTACACCAAATGCACATTTCTTAGGATTGAGCCTCATACTAAACTGTTCCATGTGATCTAGTATAGGACCTAGATCCGCAAGATGTTTCTCTCAGTGCATGCTCTTAGCTAGAGTGTCATCCACATAATCTTCCATTATTTTATGCATCATGTCATGAAATACAGTAGTGAAAACTCTCTGATATGTAGCACCAACATTTTTGAGTCTGAAGGGCATGACATTCCAACAAAAAGTGCCCCATGCACATGTGAAAGCAGTTTTCTCTTGGTCTTCTAGCGCGTTCTTTATCTGGTTGTAGCCAGAGAAACCATCCATTAGTGAGTACATTTCATATCTTTCTGTCATATCTACAATCATATCAATATTGGGCAATGGAAAGTCATCCTTAGGACATGCCAGATTCAATTCTTTGAAGTTTGTGCAGACTCATATAGATTTATCATGTTTTGATACTGGAACAATATTAGAGATCCATTCTGCATAGTCAATTACTCTGATAAACACTGCCTTAAGAAGTTTCTCCAATTCAGCTTTGACAAGTAGAGCTACATATGGATGCATTTTTTGAAGCTTTTTCTTGATGGGCTTGACACCTAGTGCAATGGACAAATGGTGCATGATTAGATTAGGGTCTAATCCTGGCATGTCTGAATATTTCCATGCAAAGTTTATCTTTTGGCTCCTAAAGAATGTAATGAATTCCTCTCTTTCTGCCTCGGATAGTGATTGTCCCAAATGAATGATCTGAGGTTCAGCCTCTATACCCAAGTTGATTGGTTGAGTTGGTTCAATAAGCACAGATGATCTTTCCTAGAAATGACTTGGAAGCACATCAAGTATCTCATGCTCGGGCATCTCAGAGAGGTTTTCACCCTTGGATACGTCTTTTATTTTGACTATTTTACGCTTTGATACTGCCACAATGTGGTTTTCACCATCAGAGCACCTATTTTTTCTTCTTTTGATTTTGTGACTAAGATACTTGAAGTCAGCCTCAGTCATGTTGACACTTTCTTTGCTAGTGGAGGATGTTATAGGTTCGACAGCGTGTAGGTAACAGGCAAGACCGTATTCATTCTGGAATGTAAGGATTTCATTAGATGGGGAGGTAGAGTTCCAATCTATAAGCTTGGGATGGTAAAGTGAAAGAGAAGTGATAGGTTCAAGTGCATTCACGGTATAATCTTCAAAAGCATGGACAAGCAAGTTGAGACCTAAAGCGATCTCATCCAAAGGTATAGTCAAATTCCTTTGATTCCTAGCGACTGTAGTAGATGACATGTTAACATCTAGGGAGTCAGACTCGTCTGACCTTACACTAGACCCTTCACCTACTTTGAGAAGGTTTTTATATGTGTGAACTGTATCTGTATCTCTGTGAGAGGTGGCATAGGAAAAGCTGTTGAACTCATATTCATGAGAGTCTGTTTCATCATTAGGCGTCATGTCAAGAACATGAGTGAAATCAACCCTTTGTCCCCAGTTGGGATGAGTTCTACCTAGAACCTCTTCTATGGTCATATGAGCACCTTTTGACCTAGGTACCTCATTAGTGTTTGTAGCATCAACTACCTCTTGTGTAGTGAGAAATGACTGGGATTCTTGTTCAAACTGTTCTTGAAAGTGTGGTGGTATGTATAAATCACCCTGATGACCTGGATTTACAGTTTGTATTTCTTTCCACTCCTTATAGGTTAATGGAGCAAGTGAGGTGGTGTCATCAGAATCGCTGTCAGTTTCTACTGTACTGACACATGGTATAAAGTCATCTGGCTCAACAAAGAATGCCGCCAGGTCTGGAGGAATAGGATAAGGAAAACTATCCTCATCAGAGCTGTCTTCAGATTCTTTAGTTTTAGATGTTTCTTTAGGTATTGGTTGTTTATCTTCTCGAGGTACAAACTTGTTTATCCCCAGTTGAAATGTGAGTTTCTTGAAGCCTATACCTATAGAGTCACCTGTTCTGTGACCAATAGCTTCAAGTGGTGCGATCAATCCCTTATGATTTGTACCTATGGGACCATTTCCTTTGTAGCCAAAATGTTGCATAATGGATAGACCTTTGCCATAATGCTCAGGTTTTATGTCATAAGGTGGAGTAGTTTGTGTAGAAGAGTCTTTTCCTTTATAGATCCATGCTTTGATAGCTATGTTTTTAGCTTCTTCTTCTAATGGTACCATGGCTTGTACAAAAGTACCATCATACTTTGTTGGAGGAAGAACTGTAGAAGGTTTAGTGCTCTTAGAAGGTCTCCCAAAAGAACACAGAGACAAAGGTAGATATGTAATAGATAGCACAGGTTCAATTTGATATCCTCCCATGTTAGTTTCTTTGAGTTTCAAGCTCTTTTCCATTTCTTTTAATTTAGTCTCAAGGAGCTCAATAGATTCTCTGTTGGTAGGCACAAAGATGTCAGCAGATTTTGTGAGGGTGTTACAATCATAGCATGTATTAGCAGGTATAGTCACTTTAGATCATTGGAATGGGAAATTAATGCATTGATGGTATGTTGAAGGGACAACTTGCATTTCATGGATCCATGTCCTGCCTAACAGGATATTGTATGCCAGAGGGATGTCAAGCACTTGACAGATAACATCTCGTTCAATAGGACCAACTTTGATTGGAAACACAACTAGCCCCTTAGATTTACATTCTTCTTCATCATAGGCCTTAATAGTAATATTTTTGTGGGCATTAATGCAATCTTCACCGTAGCCTAATTCAGTAAGGAAGCTAGCAGAGCAAATATTGAGGCTAGCACCATTATCTATGAGAACATGGCGAACACGCTTTGGACCAATCATGACTTCAATGTGCAGAGGGTTATTATGTGGGTGACTCAAATAATGGTCATCTTCCTCAGAGAAAGACAAGTAATGGGAGGAGGTCAAGTGACCTACCATGGATTGAAAATGGTCGAGATCAAGATCTTTTGGGATATTTGCCTCGGTGAGGGCTTTGTCCAGGATTTCCCTGTGAGTAGGGGAGATTTTCAGCAGCTCAAAAATAGTAATATGGGCATTAGTACATGGCAATTGATCGAGAATGCTGTAATTGGCAGCATTAGATGAGGAACCCACTTTCAGATTCTTATTGGCAGAGCTGACATTAGCTTTGTCTGCTGGTTGTGTTGATGTAGACATAGAAGGCTCAGGGCCTTTGAGGATGATCTTAGCGCAAGATCGAGTAACAACATTAGCACTGACTTGAGACTGTTCTTGTTTGGAAGAGTGAGGTGTAGACCCTTGCAAGATGAAAGATGTTTTGGGTTTTGGAGTATCTTCCATTCCCTTGAGAATTATGACATTACAGTATTCAGTATCAACAGGTTCAACCATATTAATGACAATGTTGTTATTGGTGTATGTATAGTTGACCTGAGCATCAGTATTCTTGCCTTTAGATGATTCACCTTTTCCATGAGGAGGAAATGGATCTTTGAAAGCTTGGTGATAAGAATTCTTGTTGTGACCTCCCACAACAATAACTTCACTATCGATGAGATCCTGGATTTTATGCCGCAATTTAAGACAAGTAGCCATTTTATGACCTTTGTTTCAGTGAAAATCACAATAAGTGAATTAATTCCACCAAGAGGGTCTTGGTTGTAGATCATAAGGTCATGAACTATCTAGTGGAGTGAGTAAATGGTTATCCAAGAGAGTCTTGTAAACTGCCTCAAGAGGTTCTCCTAAAGGAGTGAACTCACGCTTGGGTCTAGGAGCCCAAGGATTAGGTCCAGAAAATTGTGAAGTACTTGGTTTGGAATCTTCCATAGCCTTTTCAGTGGCTTTGGTTGCTTGCATTGTGGTAATGAGATTAAAGGCAACCTTGGAAGGCTTGGGAGTCACATTGTCTACAACTCCATCATTCACAACATTTTGGTTCTTGTTGGGAAATTTGAGTTTATCTTTGCTTGAGGAGGAAGACCCTTGTTTATTTTCCTTGTGTAAGGTCAATTCTCCTTTCTTGATCATGAATGTTTCAAGTCTCACAACTTTCTTAATCATGTCATCAAATGTTAGAGGACCTTGCAACTGTACTTGATACCCAAAGTTGGGGAGAAGATTGTCGAGAAAAATGTCCAACTTTTTGGATTCGGGTATCTTGCGAGAATATCATGTATAAAGTTTCCTCCATCTTTGGAGAAATGTCAAGAAGGATTCCCCATGATTTTTTTTCAAGTTGCAAAGATCTCGGATATGAATCGGATGTTGGATGTTGTGAGAATAGTGTTGTAGAAATAAATTGACAATTTTGTCAAACGTTTTGATGCCAGTTGGTAGTCTAGAGAACCACTCCATAGCTGATCCTCTGAATCTATGTGGGAAAAGATGCATGAGATAGGTTTTATCATGTATGAAATCCATAGAGAGAGCACCAAAATCTCTCAAATGGTCCTGGGGATCAGAAGTACCCAAGTATTTATCGTATTTGGGAAGTTCAACTCCTTTGGGAAAAGGAGGCATGCAAAGATCCTTGTCAAATGGGAAAGGATAGATTCTTTCCAGCGTGAATTATGTAATAGGTTTGTCTTTCTCTTTCAAGAGTTGAGAGGGTTTCTCTTGCATAGCTTGCATTTGTTTTTGCAAGCGGGAGAATTCAGTTTCTTCCTCTTTCTCAACAAGTGTTTCTACATCATAGTTGGTGTTGGTGCCCAAAAATGCTGAATTGAATTTTCTTTAGAATTTCCAATCCAATGATGGGAAATCCAATTATTTTTGGCCAACTAACAGGAATGATCAATTATGATCCTCTTCCCCTACGTTTCTGGCTCTGCAGGACCAAGGCGGGTGAACCTTCACCTGAATAGACTTTTTATAGAAGATAAGCTATGTATGGAACTCAAACTTCCATCTCTCAAAGTATGGAAAGGAACTTAAAATAAATATAACTGAAATCAATATATCATGAACTGTAAACTGAAATACTATAAGTAATTGAAATAATATTTAGTGAATGTGTATATAATTTGAAATGAATAGATAGATAAGATATCACAAAACTATAAACAATGAACTGAATAACTATAATCCAAATAATGATTAGACCAGTGCCTTATTCTACCATGGGCAATAGAGTCAA
>MU228094.1:3240945-3279094 GCA_018584345.1 Thuja plicata
AACTATTACACATGTGAAAGAAAAGGGACTTATCTTTATTGATTTTGAAAAAATAGTACATCCAGGTCCATGTTTATACTTGTTGATTAAAAACTATCCAAATATGTGAAATTGTATTATATTGTATATTCTTCTCTTTACATTTTACATTATGTATATATATATGTGTTTGAGTGGCTTTCACACCTCTTTAAGGTGAAAAGACACTACCCTTATTACAAAATATTTTGAAAAAACACTAACTAAAAAATAACTACCTAACTTTCGGATTTGGCTTTGGTCAAAAATCCAAAACATATTGTGAAAAGCTAAGATTTCTGTTGGAGATAGGAAATTTGATTTCCTGAACTGGGTCAGTTTTAGATGTTTAAAATTCGACCATCTTCAGCCTTTGTCGGCATCATCTTTGTAGCAGGTTGAAATTTTAGCATTTTCTGAAGGCTTCGATTAGTTAATTCTATTTATTTGTGTCATAAAGCTTCCTTCCTTTAATTTTTTTAGTATGAAAAAACTTGCTTCTTGATAATGGATTGGGAATTCTAAATTCTCAAAATTTAGGGTACCACCAGTTGGAAGGTAACTTAGCCCCTTGATTGGCTAGTTTGAGAATGTATTTCTCTTTCTCCTCATCTAGGAGAACTCCCATCATCCTATGGAAATATTTAGTGGCATGAGCATTTGTAATGTCTTCCTTGGTTATTTTTGTTTCCACATCATTAGGGGGGTTTTGAGAATGGGAATTACCCCAAGCTTTAAGGAGGTCAGCTCTGCTAGCCTCACCTAATTGCTCATGATCTGCCATCTTGAAAGAATGCAAGGGTTCAATGTGTAAAGATGCAGTATGAGAAGGTTGAGTGTTCTCAGAATTTAGATCTTCCTGGAATAAAGGATTTCAAACCTGACTAAAATCCACTGGAAATCACCGTTTGATGTAAGGTTGAAGCACCGGGGAAGGAGATCGAGATGATTCCTCACTAGATGTAGCTGACAATGGTATGAAAAGCATAGATTCGTCTTGATTGATTAAAGGGAATACTTTTCCACTTCGAGTTGTGACAATCATAGACAAATATTGAAGAAGGGATGTGAACTAGGATCAAACTTGAAATTGTCTCAAAGAAAATGCATAGAAAGTGCCAAAGGGTAAAGTATCCTTGGTGCAAATTATTGAAGATGAGGCTAGAACAGCCAAGAGATGAATATTGTGATACAAGGCATGATGACACAATAGAAATAGACCAAAATATATGAGACACGACCAGTTTAAGCAAGAATCACATAATCCTCAACCCAAGAAACCAAGTTTTTGACTGTGTGAAGATAGAAGGAAGATAAATAGACCCAGATCAGAGACCAGATTTGATATAAGTATGCTTGACAGACAGGAATTAGCTCGCTGCTTTGAAAAAAACTTCAGACTCGTGTGAAGAAATGTATTTTCACGTGAAGATTCTCACAAACGCACGCGAAACTTTGTAGTCTCGTGTGAAGAATGATGCCAGACTGGTGAAAAAATGTGAATAAATAATAGCACTATTGGAAAATGTCACGCGATAGTTTGCAGCGTATCACATGAAGATCCTCAGGTAATGATGTGAAGATTGGTAGAATGTCGTGTGAAACTATGCAGTTTTGACAAATGAGAGTCTACAGAATCAGACAGTTGAGACTAGATTGCGTTTCCTGAGATAAAATCATGCTGGTGTCTGACAAATAGTTTGAGTTACAGATTGTGTTGGACATGTTCAAGTTTGACAGTTTGTGTGTTTTTTGATGATAGTTTCGATTTTTCAAATGATACACCCACGCAAAACACATTAAAGAGAATGTTTGTAGTACTAGAACATAAACATCACAATCCTAGGATAGCCAAGATAGTATCTTTTGAATACCCACTTGAACCAAAGATTAGCTACACCTACTCTTAGCGGACAACTTAGAAGCTTGGAGGCACGGGCTCCTCCTTACATATGCACTCACTTCTCAGGCATACCAAGCTTCAAAACCTAGAGGAGTTTCTTCCCAAAGGGCTGTTGTCTCTACTAAGAGCTGTAAGAGTGTGGGGCATCTTAGTCGGTCTCTGACCTTCCGTGCCAATCGATAGAGGGTTTTTGGAAACTAGAACAACAGTTTGTAGTAAGGACATCCATTCAAGTGGTTGTGATCAAGTCATTTTACCAATTAAAGGGGCTCTCCCAATCCTTTCAAAGCAAGGATTTTACCTTAACGATGTCGAGACTTTAACGCACCACTAGGGTACAAGAGGAGGTTTTGGTTTCCACAATGAATTCACACCTATCTATTGTGACATTAATCACAATATATTTTTTTGTATACCGGTTCGGAAGGGCTTGGCTTTAGCCTGTTACCGGTTGGGCATCCACTCTCACCGGCTCTGCTAAAACTCTCGGGAGGTAGCCACTCTAGAAGAATCATATGAATTTCTCTTACACCCAAGATTCATAAAGGCAAGGGGAGAGGACATGTTCATGTAGTTCTTGGAATTGCAATCTAGAAAACACTTCAATCACGCAAGACAATGATTCATTTTAAGCACCAACTGAAGTGTGTTCTAACTACTAAAAATAGACATGAGAATTTGTGAAAACACACAAGGTCTTTGACAAATGTCTTGCAATAAAGACATTAGTAGTTTGTAACGCCTTTCTTCATTTCAATATTTTGCAATAAACATGTTAGAAGTTTATGATTGTTTTTCTTTATCTCAGCATCCTGCAAACTACGATTAAGCTGTTCTAGAAGATAAAATCAGAGAAACACAGATGTCAGAAAATAGCAGATGGTTAGAAAAGTGAGACAAGAAATATCAAATAAAAGCTCTGGTATTTAATTTCATGTGATGATTCATCCTAGATCACGTGAAGAAGTGCAGAAAGCCCTGTGAAGAACTAGAAAGTTCACGCGAGACGCTGAGAAAGTTTGCGTGACATTAAAATAGAGATGTACGAAAGTACATACAAAATGCAGAAAAATAAAAAAAAGTGTAATGAAATGGGGCTAGAACAGATTACCTCGTGCCCCATGGTGGGCGCCAAAAATGTATGTGGTAGATTTGGCCTTGTTAATCAACCATACACTTCAACATAGTCCTTATTTATCAGATACACACAAGAATGAATATGAGATTATTCATCTTTCCTGTCTGCATGATTTGAACTGTTGCCTTCTATCCAGATGGGGTTTCGAAATATCTCTCAGAACGAGAGTCTCACAACCATAGACCAATCTAGAATGAAGGATTTATACTTCCATGAATGCAATGCAATGATTAATCTATAAATGAAACATGCAAGATTAATCTAAATGATCCATTTAAACTAGAAATGAGATTAAAACTATGTCATGATTTCAATGAGATTATTCTAGAAATTGAAGCTATTCTATTGCAAAATGAGATTATTCTATACGAGATTATGAACTAAGAATGTAGCAACAATTAAGTATTCTAACAATGCATATGATTACAAATTTAGGAAGGGTTTTGAATGAGAAATGGGAGTTCTTTTATAGACTCAGAGGTTGTTCAGAATATAAACTTTCATTTTTGAAATAAAACAGATAGAAAAGTCAGTTTAAAATAGAAAGCTTTCTTTAAAAGAAAACAATAAATTGTTTTCCCTTTGCTTTAACTTTTTCTTTCTTTGATTTTAACTGTTTTATTTATGATTTAACTATTTTTCTTTCTCTTTAAAGCACACTTAATTCAAAACTTCTATTTCTGAACATGAGAGAAGATTTTGAGAGAATATTTAATTAAATAAATAAATATGACCTCATAAATGTGTTTTTCTCAATTATCTGAATAATTAAATTCAATTATTGAAAATGAGGATATTTATTTAATAATTAAATATCATTTAATTCCCTTTTTATGTGTTTTAGCTAAAAGGGGTGACTTTTAATTTAATTAAAGTGCTAGGAATTTATAATTAAATTAATTCAATCATAGGGTTTGTTTAGCTAATTGATTGATATTTAGGAATGAAATATAATTTATGATTAATGCAGATTTAGGATTTTTTGCATTTGACACTTAGGTCGAGTAGAGTCAGTGAAAATCAGAATTGCCTAGTACAATAGGACTTTGATGATTCAAAAGAATGACAAATGCAACAAAATTGGTGAGGGTTGCGAGATGCCAATTTTGGGGTGTTACAGTTCTGCAACGAGCTCAAAAGATAAAAAGGAAGCAAAACCTTTTTATTGTGCCTAAAATGATTAGCCAGGACAAAGTGGAGGTTACAAATTTTAGAGTATCTACCATCCAATGTAAAATTCTTGATCATCACAGTAAGAATCTTCGCCCAGTGAGATTTAATTTTTTTGATATCAACATAATCCCCTGTCCCTTTGCTTAAAAGGGCCTCTTCTTCTGTTTTTAGAAAGATTTTGAATGCTTGAGTCCCAGCCCTCTTATTGTCCCTATAATATTTAATTCCCTCGCATGAAAGGCCCATGATTTTAGAGATAACCCTCATAGTCAGAGGGAAATATTTCCCCCATAGGTTAACCTTCCCATCCTTCCAACCTTTTGCAAATTTTTTCATTATCTCCATATGCCAACCATGGAGCTTCTCCAGATACTGGAATATGACTCCCTTCTTCAACCTCTTCCAAACCTTCTTCTTCTGTTTCCATTTGGTATATTCTATCGACTCCTTCCTCTTTAGAACTCCTCCCATAATACTCAACACGTTCTAAAAATGTAGATTGTTAGAAGTCTGGAGCGCAATACCCTGGAAAGATTTATTGTAGTGATTATTCAGATTCAAAATGCTCATTAACACCCATAATCCATGCAGGGTCACAATCTTCATTAATCCCGTTTCCTTTGAATGATAGCTCACATCACATTTCATCATTATTGATGACCTCATCATTTATTATGTTTAATCACTCCTTCAATATTGTTAATCCTATCGTACCTGATAAGACTAAGAATCTCCATTTTAAGATCTGCCTCCCCTCTCCATGATTGCATGACATCAGTTTGTACACCCATGTTAGCTAAGCCATCTACCATCTTATTACCTTCCCTCAAAATGTGGGATATATGATAATTTTTGAAAGTGGGCATAATAGATTTAATTTTTTCAATGATATGGCTGATAGTCCATGAAGCTTCATGATTGCCTTTAATACAATTTATTATGTTAAGAGAGTTTCCCTCCAGCCACTATTTAGAAAAGCCCATGTCTTTGGCCAACATAACCACATGAAGGGCAGCCATGGCTTCTGCCATATGATTAGTCTGAACTCCCAGCGGGGTAGCAACAGATCCCAGACAATTACCAATAGGGTCCCTTATAATACCTCCCACTCCATCTTGCCCCAGATTCCCTTTGGCTGCCACGTCAAAATTACCTTTGGCCTAGCCACTCGGAGGAGCACTCCATCTAGTATTTTCCCTCAAGTTTAAGTTATTATCTTTCTGCATCTGAGAATTCATAATTATATCAGTGATACAGAGAGAGTTCTTGCAAGGGGAGTCTCTAGGGAGCTGATTTTTAAAATTTTCCAGCAAACTTCTACATATACTATTTGCCACAATTTGATAGGATGAGCTTTTTTCTCTGAATATTCTATTGTTTCTTTCCTTCTAGATTCTACAAGTAAAGTGCGGCAGAACTAGCTTCCAAAGATCTTTAACATCTTTACCCTTAAGGGGGAAATGTCATTGTTTAAACATATCCTAGAAGTTATTAGGTTTAACCCAATCTAGGTTGAAGAAGTTGAAAATAGAATTCCAAACTTTACAAGAGTAAGAACAATGAATCATTAGATGGTTACAGTTTTCAGCTTTAGAGCAGCAAAGAATACATCTGTTAGGCATACTGAAACCCCTTTTTCAAAGATTGTCCACTATAATAATTTTTTTTTTGAATAAGGAGCCAAAAGGGAAAGTGAAGCTCCTTTTTTAAATGGACCTAATTATCCCTTTGTAGGTCACTGCATTTCTACAAGTTTAGATCTCTTGACATTGGGTTTGAAATCTATCCTTGCGGGATTAGTAGGAGTTCCATATCGGGTATCTAAATATATAGTTTTTTTATGAGGATGTTTGGTGAGATGATGAACTAAATAGGGAAAACCATGTTCACAATACTTTAAGGAATTTAATGGATTTGTGAAGCAAGTCTGACCCAATACATTGGGAAAATAAAATGAATGGATTGGATATGTTGTGTTACCCATGTTAAGATTTTTTCCAAGCCCTTGTAATTTCCACTCACTTTATAGTGGATTTGTGTCCTTAGGGCCAAGTATCTCCATTTGGGAACCCTTGCATGCTAGTAGGAGCAAGGAGAGTCTTTAGAATGAATAAGTGGTTTGATAGAATCCTATATGGTGTACAGAGTCCTTTGTTGAAGCCCTAGAGTTGATTGTCCCTCTAATGGTGTATTCTTGAAACAAGGAAGTATGCTAAACAATAAAATATGCTCAATGCTTAAATGCTCAAATGGTAAATAAAACCTATATAATAACTCTACTCAAATTATGTTTCCTTTGTGAGAGAAATGAAGCTCTCTTTTATAGAAAATATATGTCAAACCAAAAACTGAGATTGAAGGTTGAAGAACAAACAAGATTCAATTCAAATAAGCACAATCCACATGCTCGTAAGATCATTGGTTGAGAGACTCAGTTAACTGAACTGACTGATCAGTCATTTAGGAAATTTCTAAAATCAGTTTTCTGTTAACTCAATTATTTCCAAAATGAGAAATAGAAAATAATTAGTTAACTGAACAAAACATATTTGTTTCTAATTTTATGTTTAGTGAACTGAAATGATGACACAATATGCATTTTTTGAATATTTAAATAATTTAAATGCACTTTTCCCTCAACTTACTAATATTAATTCCTTTTTGAATTTAATTGACAATTAGATATTTATTTAATCAACATACTAGGATATTAATTAAATAAATAAAATATGGTTCATTTGCAATTATTTTGTGATTTAGGAATTAATTAATTAATCAAATGCAATGATAGATTACGACCTAGGGTTCAGGTAAGATCAGACTGAAGATGATGAATTGCCTTTAAGTTTGATGTGTGATCAACGCATTGATCCAAAGAATTGTTATCAATGAGATGAAGAATAGTTTAATTTTAAGCGATGAAACCATTCTTTCAAAGAAGACTGACTCTGAGATTGATTGGATGAAGATCGATCAAAAGATATAAAATAGAATGTCAATTTGATTTGAAGCGATGAAATTGAACATTTGTCAGGAACTCTTGAACATTTTGATTGGTTTGAATAAATAACTAGCTTGATTTGAAGCGATGAAACTGATTACCATTAAGATATGGAATAGCAAAAATTGACTTGATTTAAATTGATGAACCCAATTTGATCAATGTGTCTAGTTTCATAAATGAATGACTCATATAAGACTGATCTTATCTATTTTTGAGTGTATCCATCAGTGTATAAGATAATTTGTTAGGTTTCCTTTGATTTAAGATAATCTCAAATTGATGTGATGCAATGAAGTTGAGATGCCCCAAGCGATGGGGTCTTTCTTGATGATTTGATGAATGAATTGTTGATTTCCTGATCCTGCCCCTCGGGAGAAAAATTGAAATCTAGCTAGGTGCCCCAATGATCAGAAGAAAATTAATTGATTAAAATGATGCAGGAAGAAAATGATCTGATTTGGAAGAGGTTGAGAGTGGTTAGGACCCATTTTGTACTTGTTTAAGGTCATGTTGACTAAGGTTAACCAAAATTGGTAGGCTTGACCAAGTTTTACCAAAATTCTAACACATGGATTGCTTGGAAGAAAAGCATGAGAGATTTCCAATGGTTCGTTGTCTAGAAAGAATGATTGCACAAGCATTCAACTATGTTTTATTGAAAAAGTCAACTGTCAAACTTGACAAGTGAAATTGTCTCAGATTTCAATTTTGATCCTAAAAATGGAATAATGAGGGTCAAATTAGCTAGGGGTGGAATTTTTGTATTAGTCGGAGAAATTTGAAAATTAAGTCAAAAAATTATATAAAGGCCAAACGGGTCATTTGAATTCATTTCAACCTTTTCAGGTTTAAAACCTTCATTGAGAAAAATGGTTGTCCCCATTGATACTCATCGATTAGAGTGTTAGAGATTTCACAACTGACCTTGGACCTGCCAAGCAGTCATAACTACATGACAAACTTCACATTCAATTCCAGTTTCATGATTTTTCAAGTTTGTATCACATTTTTTTATTTTGAAACATAGTTTCTCGTATGAGTCCTAGGGAGGGATCATATGAGAAAATATTCCCAAATTCATACTCTTATAAAGCCATTAGATTACTAGTATGCTCCTTACCTAGATCTTGTACAAGCATATTCAAATAAGACCCTTTGCTTGTATGGTGAATACTGTATTCTTGTATCAGAAATGTAACTCGTATGGCTATATGTGAATGTTGGAAATGAGTTGAGTAACTGAGAGGGGAGGGATGAATCCCTTATATTTTTAAAACAAATTTAACATTGTTTCTCAATTAACATAGATATTTCACTATCACTCGGTTAACATAGAAAATATTAAGATATTAATTGTGATTATCTTTAGTAATTAATTGCAGAAGCATAAACCATAAATAAAATGAAATATACACAGATAACACCAAGATTTAATGTAGAAACCCAATATGGGAAAAACCACCAATAGTAACTAGTCACTATTTTCACTCTTCTGAAGTGAGCCCTGTTAGGAGCCAACCCTGTTAAAGGTTACAATAACACACAGTTAGGTGTGACCCTATTAGAGGATTTAATCACCATGTAAGGAGTGGCCTTGTTAGAGGTCTTCAAACACTTCAATGTAGAAATGTCACCTTTTGAGAGGATTTACAAAAGAATGTTAAGTCTACTCTGTTAAGAGAATTTGATCACTTCTATAATTGTTAGAAAGTAACAATGGATTGACCTGTTTTGATAAGAAACTATCTTTGCTGATTCAGATATATGTTCTAGATTAAATACCTGATCCTTACTGATCAAACATTCTATTTTAGTCCTCTGTATTCTATTATCAATCACAATCCCATCTAATTTTGCCTTCACACTTCACATGCGATTCCACATCACCACCCTATTCAATCCAAAATTGACCTTATATATATATATGATAAGCCTTGTGAATTCGACCTTAATATCCTTCCAAATAAATAATAAAACTCATGTCTGTCGGCTACATATAACTAATTATCCATAAAATATATGCCACTGTTAGTCGGCTGACACTAATTGTTTTACTCAGTCAACACTAAAATCCTTCAACGCTCGACCAACACTGTAATGCCCGAGTGAACTCGGTAAGAATTAAAAATCACTTTGGTCATCTTCAATGCTTGAGAGAGCTTGATAGACACTAATTGTTCTTGGGTAGGATTAGACATTTGTGTAAACATCAATGACAATACACAATTGAATAATTGTCATCAACAATCTCCCTCTTTGGCATTGATGGAAACAAAACATGTCATAATACAAAGAATTGTCAGAACATGTCCTTACCTTCATTTTGATTCTCATCCAATACTCCCTCAATCACTAAAATACAGATTTCTCCCTCTTACATTAATCTTTGTTTATGGTAAAGTTCTTCCTCTGTCATCAATATCTCCATCAGTAATCTCTCCCTCTTTCACTGATCAATATGTCATATAGTAGTCTCTCCCTCTTTGAAAACCAATGCCAAAGACACCAACTGACATATCCAATGAAATTGTAATGTACCTGTATAAAATGATTCATATGCAATAAGCTTTAAATACCTGCATCAACATGTTAAGTCTATTCTGTAGCTTGGTTGATGCATCATTAAACTATGTTTTAGTGAGCCTCAGTTAGGGGAATCACCCCTAGCTTTCCTCTAAGATAAAAAAATGCATCCTTAGGTAATGATTTTGTGTATATGTCTGTAATTTGTTCTTTAGTATTCACATATTCCAATCTTACTTCCTTTTCCTGAACCAATTCCCTCAAGAAATGATACTTTATTGCAATATGTTTAGTCTTAGTATGCATCACAGGGTTCTTTGAAATGTTAATAGCACTGGTGTTGTCACAATAGATAATGATAGTTTCTTTTATTTCCAGCTTCATACCTGACAATAAATTTTTGAACCATATGATGTTTGAATAATTTAGTGCTACAACAACATATTCTGCTTATGTTGTAGATTGATAAATGCAGTTTTGTTTCTTGCTTGTCCCGGAGAGTAAGCTCTTTCCAAGAAATAGTGCTCCACCACTTGTGCTCTTTCTGTCATTAACACTTCCTACCAAATCAACATCAGTAAGAGTCTTTAAATCAAATTTTCCTCCTTTCTTATACCATAATCCATAATCTTCAGTACCCTTAAGATATCTCAAAACCCTTTTGATAGCCATCAAATGATTCTCTCTAGGATTATCTAAAAACCTTTTAACAATACCAACTACTAATGCAATATCAGGTCTAGTGTGAAAAACATATTGAAGTTTACCAATCATGGATCTATAGGTAGTCTGGTTTACCTCCTTTGAATCATCATCCTTAGATAGATTATGTCTAGTAGGCATAGGTGTTCCAACTGATCTAGAATCTTTCATCCCAAATTTCTTCAGTATCTCTTTTATGTATTTAGACCGAGTAATGTAGATACCATCCTTCATCTGATAAACTTGTAAGCCAACAAAGAATTTGATTTCACCAAACATAGACATCTCAAATTCCTTACTCATAGCTTCTGAGAATTCTCTACACAAGTCATCATATCTAGTAGACAATATGTCACCAACAAATATTTTTGCTAATGGATTCCTTCTAGTATTTGCTAGCAACAACCTTCTCAATCATCAAGGTTCTTGCACAATCCATAATGGATCTGTTCCTTCTTTCTGCAATATCGTTCTACTGTGGTGTACCTAGGGAAGATACTTGTCTTTTGATTCCTCTTTCATTGCATAACTCATTGAATTCATTAGAAATGAATTGTCCTCCCCTGTCAGATCTTAGACATTTAAGTTTCTATCCTATTTCTTTTTCAACTCTAGCTAGGTACCATTTGAACTTCCGAAAAAGATTCTGATATTTCTTTGAGAAACATAAACAGTCATCATTCTGGAATGATCATCAAAAAATAGAATGAAGTACTTCTCTCCTATGTAACTTGTTTTTCTAATTGGTCCACATAATTCAGTATGCACCAACTCCAAGACTTCTTCTGTATTGTAGTTCTTACTCTTGAATCTTGTTTTTCCCATCTTCCAAATTTGACATTGTTTACATATTTCTAGTTCAGGTTTCTTCAAAACAAGAATACCTCTTACTCTTATATTCTTACTTATGTTGATCAGGTTGTAAAATTTCACATGGCACAACCTTTTATACCATAACCAACTTTCTTCTACTTGTGCAATAAAACATGAACTTTCATTGAGATCAAGATAAAGTAGATTACTTTTTGTTTTCCTGCCAGTTCCAACCAGGTTTCCTCTACCATCCAGGAGCTTGGCCTTTCCATTCATAAATTCTACCATGAAACCAATGTTATTCAATTATGCCACACTTATTAGATTACACCTTAGTCCTTCAACCCAATAAGCATTATCATATTTAATTCCTTTAGTAAGAACAATACAACCTTTACCTTTCACATAACAGGGTTCATCATTCCCAAAACTAACACTCCCACCATCATAGTGTTCAATATGTTCAAATTTGGATTTATCACCAGTGATGTGGTGAGAACAACCACTATCAATTATCCAGGTGTCATTCTTACTAATATGAGAGTATAATGCAGTCTTTTCATTATCTAAACTATCTGACTCATCCTTAATAGCAATGTAAACCATTTCATCTTCATCTTCATCACTATCAGAATATTTAGCAATATAACAAGATTTCTTACCTTTTTCCTTGTAGCTTTTTTAATCTTTCTTGACTTTATACTTGTTGACATTTATCTCACCTTTGTGTTCCTTGTTTGGACACTTAGCAGCAATGTGGCCAACCTCATCACATGAAAATAAAATCAATGGTATTCTTCCTTTGTATTGTCATTTTCCTTTTGCATCTCTCCTTGCAAGTAATGATTCAATTATTTCTAGATCCTCATCATCAGAATCATCATCACTATCATTGTCAATCTATTTTCCCTTCATCTTTCCAAGGTTTAATTTAGCTTTAAATGCTGACTCAAGATTGCTAGGATTAGGAGAGTAATTGTCAAAGTTATCCAACTCAAAAGTTGATAATATTCCAATAAATCCATCTAGAGTTATGTCATTACTGCATTTCATCTCTTGAATAGATGAAACTCTAATTGCATAGATAGGAAGTAAAGTTCTTAATACCTTGCTGACTATTGTTTTGTCTTCAATTGTTCCATGAGCAGCTCTGATTGCACTAACACTTTTATTTATTCTTTCACTATATTTTGTAATGTTTTCTCCTTCTTTCATTTTCATCATATCAAACTAACCTCTGAGACTTTTTTATTTGACTCTCTTTACATTTGCATCTCCTCCATATATATCATGTAGTTTTTTCTACATATCAAAGGCAGTAGGGCAGTCCTTGACTTCATCAAATTTAGAATAGCTGAGTGCAGAGGCTATATCAATCATAATTATGTTATGATGCTTCACTTCCACCATTTGATACATAGACATAGGTCTCGGTGGTTCCACATACTTGTGATCCAGGAATTTAAAGCCAATATCTCCAATAGTAGATAGATGTAGCCTCATCAGATCCTTCCATGCAGAGAAGTTGTCCTTGTTGAGCTTAGGGATCTCCCTTCTGTAAGATATCTCTGATCTTTAGCTTAGGCCTTTGAACCTTCCCTATAAGAACTTGCAGCTCTGATACCAATTTTTGGAAATGATTTGAGTAAATGAGAGGGGAGGGGTGAATTAGTTACCACAAAAACAAATCCAAGTCCCTTAGATGTCTTAAAAAAATTTAACACTGTTGCTCGGTTAACATAGATATTTCATTGTCACTCAGTTAACATAGATAATCTTAAGATATTAACTATGATTATCTTTAGTAATTAATTATAGAAACATAAACCATAAATAAAATTAAATGTACATAGATAACACCAAGATTTAACATGGAAACCCAATACGGGAAAAACCACCAATAGCAACTAGTCACTATTTTTTCACTCTTCTAAAGTGAGCCCTGTTAGGAGCCAACCCTGTTAAAGGTTACAATAACACACTATTAAGTGTGACCCTGTTAGAGGATTTAATCACCCTGCAAGGACCTGGCCTTGTTAGAGGTCTTCAAACACTTCAATGTAGAAATATCACATTGTGAGAGGATTTACAAAAGACTGTTAAGTCTACTCTGTTAAGAGATTTGGATCACTGCTACAATTGTTAGAAAGTAACAATGGATTGACCTATTTTGATAAGAAACTATCTTTGCTGATTCAGATCTCTATTATGGATTAAATACTTGATCCTTACTGATTGGATATTCTATTGTAGTCCTCTGTATTCTGTCCTCAATAAGAATCCCATCTGATTTCACCTTTGCACTTCACATGCAATTCCACATCACCACCCTATTCAATCCAAAATTTACCTTATATATATGATAAGCCTTGTCAAGTCGGCCTTAATATCCTTCCAAATAAATAATAAAATTCATGTCTGTCAGCTGCATATAACTAATTATCCATAAAATATAAGCCACTGTTAGTCAGTTGACACTAACTATTTTACTCGGTCAACACTAAAATCCTTCAATGCCCAACCAACACTGTAATGCCCGAATGAACTCGGTTAGAACTAAAAATCACTTTTGTCATCTTCAATGCTCAAGAGAGATGAGAAGACACTGACTATGCTCATATAGGATTAGACATTTGTGTAAACATCACTATACTAGTATAAAAATAAATGAAAATACACAATTGAATAATTGTCATCAACAGTGAATGCTCATACGATACTTGATGCTAGTCCTTTACTAGCACAAAAAACAATGGATGTTGTTGAGCCTTGAAATGTCAAATTTTGATTTTTCTTGTTTTTGATCTAGAATCTGTAGCATGTTGTACATCATTGTATCTCTTCATTTGGTCACCTTGACAATCATACTTATGCATTGTTTTTGTTTTCTATAGGAGAGGCTTCATGATATCCAGTTCAAGATTACATACCCATCAACAATGTGCTTTCTCTTGAGGTTAGATGAAGATTAGAGGGAGATGATTACAAAGTATGATTTTTGATCTATTATAGGGATCCCTAAGATTAGGGTGAACCATGGAATTCTTATAGCATTGGTGGAGAGGTTTCACAGTGAGAATAACACTTTTCATATGCCCACTAGTGAGATCACACTAACACTAGAGGATGTATACTACATGCTTTGTATTCCATTCTAAGGTCACCCAGTGTAGTATGAGATTACCCAGCAGCCAGAGATCTTATCACTCTGAAGGACCTTTGGTGATGATGATATTTTAGAGAGATTGGTGTCATGGGATACCATGATTGCTAGGTATGCTGATCAGTTTCCTCTGGTATGTGTCATAGCTAGGTTCATTGGATGTATCATTATGCCTGATAGGGGTTAGAAAGGCTTCTAGAGTGGTTGGGGATTTATTTTAGAGGAGCTATTAGCTAGGAAAGTGAATCTTGGGTGGGGTTCATGCCTATTGGCACATTTATATCATGAGCTTCGTGAGATTGTCTATCGCAAGGATAAGAGCCTCACAACATGAGTTTTAGTTCTACAGGCTTGGGCATGGGAGAAAATTCCCATTTGTCAGCTAGTGGTTGATTATGCCTACCAGGAGGGGCATCCATTTATATATAGATATGAAGGCTTTATCACTTAGCCCCATTTGGGGAAGATAGATTATTGGCTTTGTCAGTTTGATGATCTTATTGTGGTTACATGGTGACCATATAGAGGTATAGAGGCATGGGGTGATTGGTGGTCATAGAGCCGTGAGATGTTCAAGAATCATCCATTGATCATAGGTACCCCTTCAGTTATAGATAAATTCATGGTGTCCCAGGTGCAACAATAGTTCGGACAACCACAGGCAGTGGCTACAGAGTTTATAGCATATGCCAGGTTGGCCAATGAGATACAATGAGCATGTGGGTCTAGATTGGTATATTATACAACAGTATATCATCTTCATAGCTTGCAATGAATTATATGGGATTACCTTGAGGTCGTAGTGGATTTAGGAGTGACCCCTGAGTACCAGGAATATATTACACAGAACTCTTTTCCTCCACTCATAGTTTTGGCTACCGAGCTCCAAGGATAGATGAGGGAGGGCATCCACTAGTAGATAGGCCATTAGCATCACCAAGGTAAGAAAGAGGAGATCCTTGTGCGAGATCTAGTAGAGCAGCACCAGTGGTTGGGTAGCACCGTAGAGGGGAGGGTGGTAGTTTGGGTTCATTAGGAGTACACGATGTCCAATTAAGAGGACATGATGCACCCATCGATGGTCAGGATGTTCCCATTTTTGAGGAGGTCACTCAATAGGTTAGATAGAAGTAGGATGCACATGAAGATCAGGAAGAGTAGGTAGATTCAGCTGAGCAGGGAGAGGGTCAAAGGCAATGAACACCTCAGGATGTTATCTGTTCACTTAGGGAGAGGTTTGGTGGGTTATAGATAGATGTGTCCCGTAGCTCAGGAAAGGATCATAGATAAAGATTAGCATATTTTTGATGTTATTGTGAATAGGGATTAGAGGATCACTACTATGGTTGTTGAGGGTGATCAAAGGATTGTTTCCTTGACCATCAAGTGTGACCATTTTCAATGTGTAGCCACCCAGCAGATGAGCAGGGCCTCATATTTTGTTGCAACTTATAGTGTCACCGTTCCTTTGGATAGACAAGTGGTCTCCTTCTCATAGTTAATAGCTCACTCCAAGGGCACACGCATGCCCTAGGCTAATGAGGTCATTCCTCCCCCACCTCCACCATCACATGTTCTTGTTGATTTTGAGGACATGGATGAGAGTTATCCTTCATTTTCTCCTTGATACTTTTTGACATTTATCGATATTGTACCCATTTTTGGCCTTAAACATGATGAATTGCTCCAATGGTTTTTTATATCTTAATATTTTTGATGTACCCCTAACACAGAGACATATGATTCAATCTTGTTGTACTCATTTTGGCAGATTCTACAAGTTGTTTTATTTCCTTATGATGTTCTATGTGGATGCATTTATTTTATGATCATGTACACTTTGATTATTTATGGATGATTATGCAAATGTGTATGAAATAAAATGTTTATTTGATTTCTAAATGTATAGATATGATGTTACATATGATGATGGAATGAATATGCGATGTTTTTATTTTCTTTTTTGATGCATATAGGTGGATGAAACTTAATTATGCAATGGATATGCAATCTTAAATGATTATATATGATGAGTTATGGATATGAAATGTAGTGGATATGATGTGTGATGCTTCTAACATCTCTTGTAGGGATTTTTTTATTAATATATAAGTACTCGATTAGGTCTCTATCGACACGCAACCTTACCACTTGGCAGAAGTAATATTGATCAAACTGAGATTCAAATCCCCACATTGGAGAGAGAGAGAGAGAGAGAGAGAGAGAGAGAGAGAGAGAGAGAGAGAGAGAGTGTCTATCTTATTGTGAAATACACAAGGAAATTTCTGCAAAAGATGGAATTGAATAGTCTACCAAGTTGTATTATGCTAATTCAATCCATTAAAAAGGATTAGCCATTAAAGGAAATTTCTTTCGATGATGATCCAGCAACAAAATGATCATTCCTAAGGAAAGGAAAGATTCCTTAGGGATGAAAGAAGGATGGTCAATCAAAGGACCAAATGTGCACGATCAGTCTAGGATCAAATGAACAATGGGGATCAACGCAAGGATCCACTAAAAAAATAGCAATGAATTAGTGTGTGTGTGTGTGAAAAATGTGAATCAAAGTTATTGGATGTCTTTTAGGACATAATAGACCTCATTTTAGTGATTTCAAGATCTAATGTTTCTATGCTTGATTTCCCACATCTTTCATGTTCTTTCCACGAGACTTTGCACATTACTAAAGCCCTGGATTCACTTTAGAATTAACCCTTCCAAAACTAGGCCGACCTAAGTTGGTCTTGTCCTAGAAAAGGATGACCCAAGTTAGCCTTGTCCTTGGGATTGATTTTAAGTGGGCTGTGGGACCAATGCGAGGGTATTTTATATCCTAATTTTAGTGTGTTTGGTTGGTTTATTATGAATCTTGATATGAGTATAAAAGAGGGTCTATCCTCTCATTTTGACATCCATTATATTTCAATCCAATTCTTTATGCAAGATGTCACTATATTTATGCAAGAAATCCAAATTCAAGAGCAAAAATATCTTTCAAGTGTAACAAATCAAGCATTTAAGTTGCTCAATTGAGGTGGCAGATTAAATATTTGAAGGCAAGCATACCATTGAAGATATTCAAGTCTCAAAGTATTCTTCCATTCAAAAAAAGACAAATATTATCTCCTTGATACAAGTTTCTCTCCCATTGTGGCCTGGTGGTGGAATTATCAAGTAATCAAGGAGATCCATTTCTCTTCTCCATTCATGATTTCAAGCATACACTCATTGAAGATCTAGGATTGTCAAGTATAGATCCATTGCATTTGTGAAGTCAGCCTTGATTCTAAAAAAAATTCCAAGCATACAATCATCCTTGGGGAGTTGATGGATTTCTATATCCACCCATGAGGGTTTTTCATTCAAAGTAAATCTGACATTTATCTTGTTTACATTAATTTTATATTTCATTTCAATGCTGATTCCTATAGAGGGGCTTGACCAAGGTAATCTCCTTTCCAAAACCTTTTCCCCTTCTTCTTGTGTGCAAGAACACATTTTTGAGTTTGTAGGACAAGGCTAAATTTGTAGGACTAGGTCGACTTGAGTCACCATTGTACCAAGGATCTAAAAATTTCACAGTAGTAGGATCTATTTTATATGCATGATATTTGGATCATATCTTTCTTTATATGTATTCAGTTAGTCAAAATTTACATTACATCGTAATTACATGCTTAAATTTTCCTGGAGTGCATATTTATTTCAAATTGCATTGCATTTCTCTTTCCTTCCATTCCCTTATGCATGAGCTTCACCACTTTGAGTCAAACCTATAGTATTCTAGTTAGAAGGAGTCTTAAACTTATGGGTTCCTTTGATCCCGAACCCTCCTTTCCTAGGAATCTAGATGAGACCAACATGAATCTTAGTGATCCCAATCCTATCATAAAAAAATAACTCTTCTCACTCTTCACATGATGAACAAGAATCATTAAGGGTTCCTCCTACTCAATTCTAAAAACTTTCCAATGAATTTGAAAAGTTTAAACATTGGCTAGGTCAATAAAATACTAATCCTAAAGCTCTTTTAGTTGTAGAAAGCTTAGAAAAACTCATACATAATGATGACAATGGTGTTAACCTCTTGCATAGAATTTCTCATCATATTGATGCCAATATCAAATCCATTAGGGATTTTTCTCAAGAATTAGGATATACCTCCACCCACTATAAGTGTTGAGACCTCTTTGCATATCTCTACTTCCATCCCTAGTGTGCTTACTTATAATAAACCTATCGTCAAAACTTCAATTCAAACTTCTAATCCTACACATGTGAGTCTTCCTAATCCTATTGTTTCTTTTATCCCTTCAAGTGTGCCATGTGTTTCGATGCCTTCTTACATGCCTACTTATCATAGTATCCCTTTTACATATTCAAAAATTCCTTGAATTTCCAACAATGCTCATTGTTTTCTCTAAAAAATGCACCCTTTCTAAGTCTCTAAACTTAGCTTTCTGGAGGAACATGGAAACACTCCTGAGTAGTGGGTTACTCAGTAGTTGGAGTGAATCTCTGGGTTCTAGGCCGGTTTGTATATGATGCTTCACCTATTGGACTTACTAAAACTACTCTCTTAATGTGAAAAGGGGAAGAAATCTTGTATGAACTTGAACTTGAATTAAAAATACTAAGGTAATGCACCAAGATTAATTTTAGGACATAAAATCATAGAGTGGCACACACTAGTTTATCATTTACACAGACTTAGCTTGCACAACTTATTACAATATGATTCCTAAATCAATATTTCAATAAGAGTCCTAGGTGAACCTGAACCACAAAGGGAAGGCTACTTAACAATTGAGTAACCACTTGCACATTCATGGCACACTTAATGACCTACATAAAATATACTAATAGAAGACAAGGTGATAAACTCCAAGACAAAACTCCAAGGAAAGAGAAAAACATTTCACAAGTAGTTTGGCCAATCAGAAAAACACACACAAGACCTAATTGAATATTTCATTACCAAAGTGAGTTACGAAACATATGCAAGAAATCTGCAAAAGGACTTCAAATAGTCACTTGAAATGCATAAAATTTTCATAAGGAAGAACTTATTTCTAAGTGATCTTGAAAATCATTTTATAGAACAAGGATTTCAAAAAGATACAAATGACTTAGGGTAAAACACTAAATACTCAGCAACCACAATTCTGGAAAGAGCATCACCAGCTAACAAACTAAAGAGAGCTAACAAAAAGCCAACTGGAGCTGGAACTCAGAGCTGGAGATTTGATATGGATGAAGACTTTAAAGTGCATTTTTGTGTGTCTCTCTCCATACCTCAACTTGATGATATCTGATCTTGCTCCTCTCTTATTAAAAAATCCTATGTTTGATTTGATCTTCTTCATTTCTCCAATGACTTGGTGCTCATTCTAATACAACTAGTTCTATTTAATAAATATAGCTAATCATCTATCGACACTTGTCTTCCACCCTTTAAAAACTCATTGGCTTTAGACCCGTGGAAAAATCTCACTTCTTCCTTGGAATGATCACAAAAAAAATACTTGGACACGTGGTGCCCAGTTGCTATCTCTCAGCCCAAATGATATTTCCCTATAATATCTTGTGAAACATGTCCAAGTGGTCCCTATATAATACTTTGAGGCATGTGGCGCCTAGTTTCTATTTATCAAGAAAAAACAACTAACCACATCATAACCCAAGATCTCACGACTAAAATTTCTTAGCATTGCTATGACCTCATATCCAATTCACCAGTTAGAAACATTACCATCCCAAAATGTGTGATCATGAGACAAGAATTACCTTTATCATTTCATTGGGGAAATCACCTTCAATGACTAAAGTGTTTGATGGATTGACAACAACTAGCCCAAGACACGTGGCAATGTCTCATGAATTCTCCAACCTTGGAATAATATTCCATCTCATCTAGTGACCTTGTGACCATTGTTCATCTCTAGCTTATGGTATGTCTTGCCAATCGCTAACTTACCTTGCAAGATCATGACTACCCTTAATCTCCTAACCTATGCTCATGAAAATTTCTTGCTAAATCTCTGACTGCATCATTGACTACCCCAAAATCTCATGACCTAGCGATTAACTACCCTCGCTAGCTCACAAATTCTAATCATCTATCACCACTAACCATTGTGACCTGATGAATAACCATTGTCTCTAGATCTCCACCTAAAACTATTAGTTTTCCAAACTATTGTGACTTGGATACAATCGCCAATCTTTAGCTCTTGGCATGCTTTGCTGACCTCCACAAACCCTCGCAAGCTTACGACTACTTACTTGCCAAATCATGACCTCTAATGGTCAACCACCACAAACCAATGCAACCTGATGACTAACCACTTTATGTCACCACTATGGGCCCACAAAATATTCCAAGTCAACCACCCTCTGTCCACCATACATGCATGAGACTCCTACCAAAAGGTTCCTAGATTTTTGCAACTTCTTATGTGTGTGCCAATGTATAAAAATAACAAGTTACCCCCAGACATAAATGATGTGGGATAAACTAAACCGAGCTTTCTTTTAAATTCTTTCATGTTTCTAGACCACCATAATGTGTGCACTCTCATTGGCATGTTGGGCTCAAACCCTCTTGGGAGCCACATTTACATCCACATATTGTTACCTCATCAGTAACTAATTGTTTTGAAAGAACGATGGGGTGAAAAAGTGACCTTGAGTAAAAATTTGATAACACTCATAAAATTTCCCATGTTTCCCCTCCTATTATCCTTTCTACCAATAATACCATTAATAACTTGGCTCAAACTGTGTCTTCTTTGCAAAAACAAATTGCTTCCATGAATCAATCCAAGTTCAACATTCCTACTTATGGCATTGCTAGTCCATTGTCTTTGGATATTATCTATGTTGTTATCCTGCAATATATGGAGATTCCTCATCTTGAGACTTATAATGGTAAGGGTGATCTTGTGACACATGTTAAAAATTTCCAAACCTTGTGTAGTGATTTCTCTCATGACCATAGGTTCATGGAAATTTTTTTTACAGAACCTTTTGAGACAAATCCTTGCGATGGTATTGTTCCTTTCCTCATTCAATTTATTCTTTCCAAAATCTTGCTAATGCTTTCATTGAACAATTTCAAAACAAAAATGGTCCTAAAATATCTCTAATTGATTTAATGCATCATAAACAAGGTGTTAGAGAAACATTTAGTGATTTCATTTGTATATTTAAGCATTTACATGCTCATATTTCTTATCCTATGCCTGATATTGATGTACAATGCATTTTTATTTCTACTTTACAAAGTAACATTAGAGATAAGATCCTTATTTCTGAATTCTCTTCATTTTCATAATTGTGTGCAGTGCTTCATCATTATCAACTACAAGTGAGTCAATTTGAGAGCACCACTCCAATAGATCTTGTTTCCATTGATAAGAGTTATACGACTTCCAATTTCAACAAGTTTCATAAATAAAACAGCTACATACAAATCAATAAATCATCCAACAATGTTGATGAACAAGTGGAAACAACATCCAAAGGTGTGGCTCTTTTGTCATCTATTTTTAAACCTTCTCATAATTATACTCAGCTTTCTGAATCTTTACATAATGTGATGTTGAAGTTAATTAATGCTAATGTGTTAAAACTTCCTCCTATCAAACAAATTGACACTTATAAACCCCAATCCAAATACTTTGATTGCAAAGATTTTTGCCAATACCACCATCATCCTACTCATGATATTGAAAAGAGTTTCCACTTGAAGAGTGTTATCCAAGATCTTAGGGCCCGTTTGGTTGGGGAATTGAAAAATAATGCAAATCATGGTTATCTATACCCTGGTTATGCAAACCCCGGTTATTCTTTTTTGGGACTGTTTGGTTTCCCTGGAAGATGGATTTGTAAATCCACATTCCAACAGTTAAATCCACGCAGTGCTCCGGACCCGACAAGATATATAAACCAATTTAATCATGCAAACCTTGGAGTGCACTGGACCTGACGGCAAAGTTAAAATGGCTTTAATCTCTATGAAAACCATGGAGATGAAAGTCATTCCACCTCCTCAGCAGGAATTCAGACATCCACATTTTTGCACAAATGGGGATTTGCAAATCCATATTCGCATTCGATTTAGAGGTCACCAAACAAGGAATTGCACCCCATAACCGGGTTATGGGCTGCAACCAAATGATTATTGATTTAAGGCTATATTTGTTCATGGTGACCATGATCAAGGAAAAATTTGTGGCACCTCCCAGCCAAAACTTTCAAATCTATACCAATCCTTTTCCATCTCATTCAACCAATACTTAACCAAGTTGAACAAGTCAAACAAAATTTTTTATCTCAACCTTGACCCTACTGAGACAATTAAAGCATGTGATGGTCTTCTCTATATTGTTGCAAAGTTTAATGGCATTCCTACCTATGGCACCCTTGTTGATCCCACTTTCATGGTGAATGTGATAACTGAAGAACATCTTTATAATAAGAAATTGCAAAAATAATTTGATGATATATCTGATGTTATGATTCAAACTTGCAATGGTTTCCTTTATCCTACCCATGGTTCCATTTTCTTCCATGTTGAAGTTGGTTGTAAAAAATTAGATGTTACCTTGACTGTCATTCCAAATTTTGATCAATTTCAAGTTAAAATTTGTCTTCCTTGGCTTACGTCCATGCATGTCATGGATTCTCCTATTCATAAATGTGTGAAATTTCATCATAATGGAGAAATCATTATTTTTAACCATAGTCTTTATCATCCTTTTGTGCCTCGTGACTTAGTTGACCTTGATTTCTTTTGTTCTTCTATAACTCAACAAGTTCAAACCCATCCTGACCATCTCTTTAGATTATACCAAGACTACAAGGTCCAAAATATTTGTGAACTTAGCTAACCTATGGATGTTCCATCTCTTTTTCCTAGGTGTGGAATTCTTCCTACACCACCTATGCCATATATTCCTATTTCTTATATACATAATTCACAACCCATCTCTCAACCAAGTGTGGTTTTGTCAATTCTTCCTAAAAAATAAGAAAAGGACCTAATGTTGATTGATCCTATCCTAACCCAAATTTCTATCAAGATTAAATGTAACCATCATTCCTGTGATCATCACCTCAAGCATATTGTTACAACCCACCAGTGTGCTTCTTAAAACATTTCTTCATGTTAAACACCTCTTCATATTTCATTTCCCTTTGAGAAATCCATGCCTGAGATAAAGGAGGAAGTGAATTTAAACAAAGTTAAAAAGAACAAACATGAAAATTCTATTCATATATTGGATTATATTATAATTAATCTAGATGAAGAAGATACTCTTGATGATAATTTTATTAATGCTAAAAGTGATATTCATGCTAGTGATTCTAATGACATGTATGAGACTATTGATATTGATCATGCTTTACCAGCTATGCTTTCAGAATAGTTATATATCACTTATAGTAATGAACACAGTGACCTATCTTCACAATAAGTTACTTATTTGGAACTAGCTATTTTTCCTTCTACTATGCTTGATGTTGATCCTCTTGTGAGTTTCTAACCTTACCTAAATACTATGGACCGAGATGTAGGGGATGTAAATACACTTGATTAGATCCTCTAGTATGGTAGATTTTCTTTTATTTTTAATTTTCATGTTTATCCTGATGTGCTTTTCCCATGTTTTTCTGCTTGTTTCATGTTTTGTTTAGATTTATTTAAATGACCATTGTTGGTCCATTGGCACAAGGTGATCAAGGAATCACATTGTCATACACATTCTTCCATTTGTATTCCTCTTCTTCTATATTTTGTGCATGTGTCATTGTTTGTATGTGTGCCTTTGTGTTGTTTGTTTGGGATGATGCAAAATGATCGCTACATATTCTTTTTTGTCTTCATGATGCCGACCCAAAAAGAATCTTCTTCATAAATCTTATGTGCCTTTCTTCCATTGTGCTTGTTGTTCTACTTAATTTGGGGGATTATGACATTTTATATTTACATAATTTTGATATACATGAGTTAACATATGACCTACTAACCCTAGAGTTATTAGATCCCTTTCATGCTCTCTTTTTTCATGTGCTCATTTACATTGATTTTTCTTTTCTTTGGGGAATTTCACAGTGGAAAAATTTCCTGTGGATGCATGTACTCTCCATTAAAACCATTTCTCCCATTAAGGCATTTTTAATAGCTTTAACATGGGGGCATACACTCCATTTCACATTTCTCCCATTAAGGCATTTTTAATAGCTTTAACATGGGGGCACACACACACACACACACACACACACACACACACACACACACACACACACACACACACACACACACACACACACACACACACACACAGAGAGAGAGAGAGAGAGAGAGAGAGAGAGAGAGAGAGTGTTTTGATGCTAATTTTTTAGTGGATCCTAAGACTGATCCCCACTGCACACACTTGGTCCTTAAAGTAAATGAACACATTTGGTACTTTGACTAACCATCCTTCTTTGATCCCTAAGGAAGCATGCCTCTCCTTAGGATTTATCATTATTTTTCTGTATCCCTTATTGGAAGAAATTTTCTTTAAGGAATGATCCTTGTCGATGGATTGAACTAGCATAATACAACTTTCTAAACTATTCAATTTTATCTTTTGCAATACTTTCCTTGTGTGGTTAACAATAAGACATACTCTTATTGGTATAGTAATCTCTCTCTCTCTCTCTCTCTCTCTCTCTCTCTCTCAAGTGATGCCTCTCTTTTTTTTGGTTTTGGTTTTGATGAGGACTTAAGTCACTTGGGGGATTGATGTTTCTTTGTATCCTTAATCTTAATGAGATCATCTTATGCATTTTATCCACTTTACCACGAACATGAGTTTGTCTCATACTCCCGCTAAAGTGGGGGCTAAACTTACCATCCTAACAAGTGAGAAACCATTATTGGATGTCTTTTAGGACCTACTAGACCCTATTTTAGTGATTTCAAGATGAAATGTCTTTATGCTTAATTTCCCTCATCTTTCATGTTCTTTCCCTGAGACTTTGCACACTCCCATGCCTCAGATTCACTTTGGAATTACCCCTTTCGGGACTAGGCTGAACCAAGTTGGCCTTGTCCTTGGGGGCTGATTTTAAGTGGGCTCTAGGCCTAATGTATGGTTTTTATTTCTTGATCTTAGTATGGTCAGCCTATTAATTATGAATCCTAAATTAGTATAAAATGGGTTCTCTCCTCTCATTTTGACATCCATTATATTGCAATCCAATTCTTTATGTAATATATCACTATCTTTATGAAAGCAATCCAAATTCAAGAGGAAAAATATCTTTCAAGTGTAAGCAATCAAGTACTCAAGTTGTGCAATTGAGGTGGGGGATTATTTAAAGGCAATCATACCACTGAATATCTCCAAGTCTCCAAGTCTTCTTTCATTCAAAAAAAGAAAAATCTTCTCTCCTTGATGCAAGTTTCTCTCCTATGGTGGCTTAGTGGAGGAATTCTCAAACAAGTAAGAAGATCCATTCCTCTTCTCCATTCATTATTTCAAGCATACAATCCTTGAAGATCTAGGATTGGCAAGCGTAGATCCATTGCATTTGTGAAGGAATCATTGGTTCTATAAAAAATTCCAAGCATAAAATCATCCTTATGGAGTTGACTGATTTATACAACCATCCATGAGGGTTTTTTCATGCAATATAAATATGACATTTATCTTGTTTACATTAATTTTTTTATTTCATTTCAATTTTGATTCCTATACAGGGGCTTGAACAAGGAAATTCACTTTAAAAAACCCTTTCCCTTTCTTCTTGTGTGGAGGAACAGGTTTCTAGAGTTCTGGATCTGAAATTTTGGAGTTGCAAAAATATAGACTGGTCTGCTATAGATTTTACTAGGTTTTGAGGTTGTAGGACAAGGCCAGATTTGTGGGACTAGGTTGAATTGAGTCAGAATTGTCCTGAGGATATGAAAATTTCATAGGGAGGAGATACATGCATTAGGATTTTAGATTTAGAACAATTCTCGATTCTGACAGGTCTACGACAGTCATTTCTAGATTTGAAGTTTGTTCCTCCTCTCCTAGCTTTCAAGGTGAATTAATTATTCTTCTTTTCATCTTGCATTTCCTTTTATACATCAGATATGATATCATATTCAGTTAGTTATCATTTCATTTATCATAGTTTGCATTCATTTCATATTCCTTCATATCATTTTACACATGATATACATCTTAACATAAAAGGAACTCAATCCCCAAACTCCATCTTTAAAAGTAGATCTAGCATTAGAACCCCTTCATCATTTTGGGCTTTGGTAATCTGGTTTGGGTCTGAGGGTGAAGCCCTTTGGGGGTTCTCCTAATGTAACATACGATAACCCCTCATATCCCAAACACATTTGTATTTGGTGAACCTTCTATTATACCGTATTACCCTAGTGGGTTCACCATTTCTTATGTTATAAATATATTGCAAACACCTTAATGGGAGAAATGACTTTAACAAAGTGTACATGCATCAAAAAGAAATGTTTTCACTATGAGATGCCCCCAATAAAGGAAAAATAAAGGGAAATGACCACCTGAAAAATAAAGAATGAAAGGGATCTACCAAATTTGAGGTCAGTAGTGTTTGTGATTATTGTACCAGAAAAGCTGCAACACAACACTTCAAGATGTCATTATATCAATGGTTAGAAATATGAAATAGGAAACCAAATAAATTGACATATTGCTTCCTATATAGAAAGAGTGTGATCTAAATCATGAATTTTTACTCAGATTATGCATTAGATCAGTGATAATTCAGTCCTAGAATGGAAGATTAAAATGTAGAATTAAGCTATTTAGTATGCAATTCAATCCTAAGACATGATTCAATGATTCATTAAAGCACAAAAGAAATGTTCTCTAATTAGTTCTGAAAACATGAAATCAATTTGACAACATAATATTGAAGTTAGAATTATAAAAATTAGGACCCTTTGAGCTCAAAAATCAGTCCTTTTATGGAGGAGAATGAGAAATGGAGGGTTGTGATCACTCCATGAGGAGAGGTGAGGATTGAAACTTAGTTGATCCATGTGAGTGAGCTCTCATTGGTCCATGGATTGACTTTGCATGTGCAAGTGATGAGTTGTTATTTTGAGAGTATTTATTAATTCCCTTTCAATTAATTACTTTAGCCAATGAATTTAATAGGATTGATTTAATTAAATAGGCCAAGATAATTAATGGGAGGTAGTGATAAAATCACTTTGATTTGAGGAATTATTTTGATTTTGATGAATTATGCCAATAATTGGATAATTCGATTGACACAATTGAGGGTATGATCACACTTAGGGAAAACAGGGTCCCTGGTTAGAGTAGACCAATTTAGGGTGGTTACATTTCCCCCTCTTTGAATTTATGTGTGAGCAATGCATTGATTCAAAGAATGTATGATGTTGACTTCATAAATTTTTAAGAATTCCAAACTTGAATGAATGAAATTTAACTGATAATACCATTCTTAAAATTGATTGAACTAAGACTGATAGGATCAAATTTGAACTTGATTGAATGAAGGTCTATTGAATCCTGATAGAGAGATATCAATTCTGAACTTGATCAAACTAGAATTAATAATACTGACTCTGAACTTGATCAAACGAAGGTCAGTAAGAAGATCACTAAGAGCTTGAGATATCAATTTGAAACTTGATTGAACAATAATTGATAATAGTGACTTTGAACTTGATCAAATGAAGGTTAGTATGAAAATGATGAAAGCTTGAGAAAGATTGTAGAGATTGTAGGCATAGATATCCATCTTGTTTTGTGCTAAAGTCTTTTATCTAACAATCCCAACTCGATCGAAGGAAACTGCCATGCCCCTAGTCTTTTGATGATGAAGTCAATTTTTCTTTTTGAGAAAGAAAGTAATTGATTTTAAGTGTGATCATGCCACCTCAGGAATGAAATCAAAGGAAATAGTGAAGAAATACCTCTTTTAGAATTACAGATCGATGAAACACTCAATTGGATCAAGGAAGAATCCATTAGAATAGGCGATGGAGTGCAACTGTGTTAAGAGGAAACACAGTTTTATCAATTTGACTACTTTGAACATAATTATGAGAATGATAAAATGATGTATGAATAAGAATTTAAAGATGTGATGTGCAACTTGTTGACAAAGACCCTTGAAAACTATTTCATAAAGCTTGTAGATCATTTTTGGTATGTGTAGATCAATTCTACATTTGTTGGAGACTGTCGTAAATTTTTTACTGTGGTATTATGGAGACTATCTGCATGTTCAATTTTGTTCCTAATAGATCTAAGAAGAATCAAATAGAGTACTAATAGTTTTCTTAGGATTTTGGAGCTTCTATTTAGCCCTAAAAGGTCAATATAAGCCTTAAAAATGACTTTTACCCATTCATTTTATTTTTTACCCTTTGTAATTTTTTGAGCTCAGGAGAGAAGATGGTGGTCCCTGTCAAGAGACATCAATTCAAGCTTGCGCATCATCACGAGTGGCTGATACATTATGCACCCCCGATGAGTACATCAAGACTGATCTTTTAACCCTTTTTGGTTAAAATTTTTACGCTTTTTGCTGTAGTTATAGACAAATGATTTTTGCATCGCACCCGGGGTTCCAGATCACATCTGGTTAATCTCATGTCGCATCTAGGAAATGAATTTTCTTTGGATTGCATCGCGTAGAAACAAGATCACATCCTTTCCTCCATCAATTAGTCACATGTGGTTAATTTTGACCCAAACATGAATAGTGTCGCATCCTGTGAAAATAGGACCGCATCTGGTTTTTTCCATTGCATCCTATAAACCTAGGATCACATCTAGGATGCGAGCTCACATCTAGGAAAAATAGGATCATTTTCAGTAAAAAATTTCAAAATATCAATTTTGACTGCATTGCTTATGTGTACTTTAAAAAGACTAGCTGTTTAGATCATGTGAATCTTGTGTTTAGCTAAAATACTGATGTAATTCCCCAATTTTTCCCTACCAGACTGATTTCCTAGTGGTATCCTTCCAAGGAACCTAGCATGTACACTTTTTTTCACTTGCTAGCTCCTTGACTATCACAGAGCGACAAATTTTCATTCATTTGGGATTATAATCCTTGATCAATTTACTTGACATTAGGGTAAATCAGGGATTATTGATTGTTCTTTCTGAGAGATGATATTTAGAGCACAACACCTTCCATCTTCCTATAAGGGATATGCTAGTGACTCCAGAGGATGTGTGGCAGATTATGCATATTCTTGTGATGGGTCATGAGGTTCACTTCAAGTCACATTTAGGAGTGGCTATTTTAGACACTCAACGATTCTTTGTAGATCCTTCCATTGCACGTTGATATCTTACATGGGGTTATATGCTAGTGCAGTGCAAGAGCCTTCTTGTATTTCTGGAGGGACTCATAGGAGGTATTTTGATGCCTGGCCGGGGACAACATGGATTTATGTGCAGTTTGGTAGGGATGTTAGAGAAAATGATTGGCTCTACCTACAGATTTTGTTGGGGTAGTTGCATTCTATTCCACATGTACAGAGAGCTCCATGAGATTTTCTATTAGTATTCTTAGAGTATGATTGTTAGGATTCTGATTCTTTAGATTTGGGCTTGGGAGCACATCTTCGTGATGTGATCGATAGTTGAAAGACAATGGACACCTGAGGATCCTTATGTATATATGTATTTAGGTTATGTCTATTAGCCCCACCTTGGTAAGATGGAGTATTGGTGCCGAGTGCTAGATGATGTTACAAAGGTTGAGTGGGGAATATACCTTGACGGTGAGGAGTGGGGATCAGATCAATGATAGATGCCATATTTTTTCCAGAGTAGCTATCTGATTGGGCATACTAGATACATATCTATGATGTTTATTGTGACCCATGTGCTATGATAGTATGGTAGAGTGTAGGGTATTCCTAAACATCTTATAGTATACGCATGAATTTGGGATGAGGAGTCATAGTGGGGTGCTCACTTGGCTTATGAGACCGCTTAGAGAGATATTATTCAGATGGTTGCAGTTGGTCAGGATTATTAGTCTAATCTTGAGATGGAGGGGTTATTGATGAGTTTAGAGCTTAAATTTTTTAGTATCTATTCCCATGATTCACTTCTCCAGATGAGCCACACATTCAGGATGTGTTAGATTATGATCCTGCTGATGATGTTCGTGTGAGAGGTGGAGGCAAAGTAGGCAGAGGTGGCTAAGATGGGAGGGGTGAGAGAGGTGGTAGAGGCACTCTTGAAAATAGAGGTCAGTGAAATGACTACAATGACAGGGGTGATGACGAAGATGATAGGGTTTATGGAGCAGAGGGTAGACATACTCGTGTTAGGGTCATTCCTCCATGTAGGGATCCATGTTTTCTTTTGACAAGACATAAGCAATAGTAGAGACCATCAAGATAGAGAAAGATAGGTGAGATAAGTGGTAGTAGACCACCTAGACAAGACCCTCTTAGAGATACTGGCAGAGATACCAATAGAGATAGAGATCCTTTATCATAGTGAGAGAGAGAGAGAGAGAGAGAGAAACTCAGGGCTCACATCACTACTCTAGAGAAACTTCTAGTAGATAGAGACACATGACTTGAGACATTGAGATCAGAGTGATATAACAAACTAAGCGCTCTCAGATAAGATCAAGATCAACAAGAAGATAGGTTGAGAGCTGAGAGAGATCTTCAGGCTCACATACCTACACATCAGGGATAGAGAGAAGTGTATTAATTTACATTATCTTGCATAGATGTTTCACAGCCATAGAGAGAACCTTTATATTCTGGCATAGAACAACAGTTAGAGGGAGCCATGCCACCAAAACCTCCTCCATGAGGATATGAACCACCTCCTCCTCCCCCTGATCAGGCTAAGGGTGGGATTCAATCTTGATATTATTGATTCCTGATGATTTTTTATATTGATCCTGCTGTGATAATTTAATGTACTTCTGATACTCAATACATTGGTATATTTTCATCCTGATCTCCTGATGCTATTTAGACATTCCCATATTTTTGATAGTATATCCATTGATATATATGAGATGACATCTTTTGATTATGATATGTGAAATTTTTTCCTTTTGATAGTTTTTCTATGTGATAGATGATTAGATTGATTCATACTTGATGATGTACTTGGTCTTTGTGATGATTTAGATTTATATTCATGTGATGAAATCATTTATGCTCATTATTTTTCACTGATATAAAGATGTGTTAAATTATTCTATGTGAATATACAGATGTATGTTTTTGAGATTTTATTTATGTAAATATATGTATGGATGCACTTAGGATGTAGAAATGTGACACTTGAATTATTTATGTATTTTTGTTTTTTGTTTTTCCCATTATGAATGAAAAATGAATGCAATGTGGTTATGCAATGACAAGAATATATCAGTACATAGATTAAGTAGTCAACTTGGATTTGAATGAAACATGAAATAATTTTGAGCTCAAGTACATATACTGCCAAATGAACCATGCAGACTTAAATGCAACCACTAGGACTGTCACTGATCTTTTTACACTTAACATTTCATCATCATAGGGCATTTGTGTAACAGACATCATTGGTTAGTACAATTGTCACTGATAAGTATCAGGAAAGTATGAATACTACCTTAATTGGAAGCAATGTTGAAAATAAATCTAAGCATCAAGGCATAGAGGCCAAGATGACTTGTTAGTTATCTCCTTTTGATTTAAGAATCATCTTCTGTTCATGTGTCATATAAGATATGTAACCCGCAATGAACTTTAATTTTCATACCTTGGGTACATAATGTGTCAAAAACCTTACTTAGAAGTTGATTATAAATAGATAAGGAAATTGATTCAACCTCACCGTAGCTTACACATAAAAAGGATCAAGATATATGCGACTATCCACTCATGTTGGAATCTCTTACCATAAACATCGATATTAAGTGAATTTTGTAGGATCATTGAAGAAATCATCACAAGCATAAAACCAAGAAAAAAATATTCCCCCTATCCTTGTGACTCTTTGTCATTTAATAGATGTCATGGAGTAACTCAAAAGACATAACAAGAAACAATTGATAACCAGACAAAGAAGATTCATAACCATTTATATGCCCCTAGTTTGAAACATCATTTGAATATTAAAAGAGTCATGATCAAATCAAGATGAATATATAGGTGTTTATGTGGTGTTTAGGAACACCTTTAATTCATCATTAAATCATAGTATATAAATCATCAATTAAAGATTGGATTTTAGCAACGTATATATGTATCTGAGTTAGTGAGATAAAAAATTTCAGTAATTGCAATCCAATGGAGTGTTGAAAAACATTGTTTGATTAAAGTGTTGAGAAACACTAGTAGGATTAAAGTGTCAAGAAACACTAGTATGAAGTCCATTACAGGTAGGTGGTGTTTAAGAAACACCTTTGTTTGTGAAAGTGATAATGATTTTTTGATTCAAGTACTAAAGAAATAATGTTTTTCGTGGTAAACTTTCCTAGGCCAGGACTTAGGATGACACAACAACCAACAACCGCCGACTGAAAATCCTAGCAGAGATGCCCCCAATGAAGTATGTATATCCAAAGGCACAAATATAGACAAACTCAAGACAAGAAAAGTACATTCTTGAAGGGTTCAAGTTCAATTGATGTTAAAGAAATGACCTTGAAGGATTTGTGCAAGTAGCGCAATGATAGATGGAGCATTGATTACAAATTAGGCCTATTTTCCAGGTTTCCACCACTTAGAAAATTTCTATTTTTTCTACCAAGACGCCTATTTGCCAAGTTTTTATCAAGGCACTTTTTCTTATTTTTTTATTTTTTTGTAATTTTTCTCTTTTTCTCTTTTTTAGTATTAAGGCGCCTATTTTTTAGGTTTTCACCAAGGATACAATTTTTAGGACTTTTTCCACTGTGTTTGCTCTTTCTCTTTTCCACTATTTTTGGCTTTTTTGAGGATCATTTTTTGCTGTTTTGGTATTTTTCAGGATAAATTTTGTTGTACAAGCCCTTCATCTAGATGTCAGGCATAAAACCACTTCAAGTGTAGAGGATTGATAGGATCAGGAAGAACATCCCCTTCATGTGTAGCTAAGTGATAAGCTCGCATCCTGAAAACTACTGTGATGATATAAGGCCCCAGCCAATTGGGTTCAAAATTGCCTTTTTATTCTCTATTTGGTTGATTCTAAGGATTCTCTCTGAGAATGATATATCCCACTTGAAACTATCATGGATTTACTTTCTTTTTGTACCCCTTTGAATTCCTTTTAAAATATACTTTCAGGTGATCAAACACTTGTTGTTTGCGCTCATCTAGCATCTCTAGTTCTTGCACCCTATGTATGCGATATTGTTAATCTGTGATAAGACCTTTGAGGGATACTTGCAAAGAAGGGATTTCTACTTCAATTGGTAATACTACCTCTACGCCATAGACAAGAGAAAATAGCTTGGCTCTTTTTGGTGTTATGATGCTTGTTGTGTAAGCCCATAGAGCTGGATTTAATTGTAAATGCTAGTCTCTTCCAGATTTTCTTATAGTTCATAGTTCATAGTCCATTACCTCAAGGATATTATATTGAAGATCAATTCTAATTTATGTGAAATTGTGTACAAAGGTCCTCAATGTCTTGGTTCTTGAACTACCCCCATTATTTGTTACAATAGATGAGGGTACCCATACCTACAGATGATGTAGATCAAGATGAACATATCTACTTGTTTTCTAGTGGCTTTGAATAGCGACACTACTTCGACCTAGTTTTTGCAATACTCAGTGGCCGTGATGATGTATTTGTGTCCACTTGAAGAATTGAGATAGATTTGTCCAACAAGATCAAAGGCCCTGTTGGTGCTATTTCCTGTCCATATTGTGCCTTGTAATTTTCATAGGGTCTCCTGTCATTAATGGTGTCAAGGGATTTGAAATTGGTATTCAAATTGTTTTTATGCCTCTACAAAGTGTGCTCAAAACCTCAACCTAATTGAAAATGGTTAAAAGTGACTAAAAACCCTAAGTGCGTCGGCCAGTTCTATTTTTGTGTTACTTTTTCAGTCACTTAAGTCATATTAAGTCATGTGTCTGTGTTGAATGGGTTGCCTTTTACCAAAGGATTGTAACATCCTAACAAATTTAATATTTCCTAAGTCTCACCATGTAGGTCCCTTTTACGTCATCACCTTATGAATCAAGCAACTCAGAAAAGATCAGATGACGCGCTTATTCGCTTATATCTAAGATGCTCGACATCTAACGTATAAGCAAACAAGCGGAGGTGACGCGTGTCCTTGGTGGGGCCAAATTGTTGAAAAGGCATTCTGTTAAATAGTGCACAAGTTTGAAAAGATTGAACATACTACTTATTCGCTTAAAGGAAAAGTGCACGACATCTAACATATAAGTGAATAAGCGGTGATGAAACATGTCCAGGGAAGTATGTGGGTCCAAATGCAGATGAGTATGAAAGGTGTTAAAACCCAGAAAGATCTGATGGTCAGCTTATTTTCTTATATCCAAGATGCTTGACATCTAATGAATAAGAAAATAAGTGGTGATGACATCTAGTAGTTGGTGGGCCTAGGCATTCAAAGTTGGTGGAGGTTTAAAGTTCAGTTTAGTTGCTTCATATCTAACAGCTCCCTTATCCACTTATCTCCAAGATGCTTGACATCTAACATATAAGTGAATAAGTGGAAGCGATACATGTCCTCAGTTGACAATGGTTCCCGAGAAAATAAGATAGCTATCAGATGTGAAGGATGATGCCCAGAATCGACGGTTCAAATTCAAAGTTGATAAAACAAGTTGCAGAGAGCTGTTAAGCCGCGAAATTGAAGCTAGTGAATTAAATACAGAACGTGTGATAACTCCAGTTGAATTAAATTTGAAAGACTGATTTGATTGAAGCCATAAATTGATTAAGCCAACTCCAGTCTAAATCATTCACCAAAACCATTTGAGCAAAGATAGAATTATGAAGAAAAATAGCTTCATGCGACTTCTGTGTAGAATGGGTAAGCTCACTGATTCACTACCATTCAAATTGAGATAGAGTTTGCAGTTCAGAGAAGGTTTGAGAGCTCTTGTTTCAGAATCTGGTTCTAGTATTGATAGAAAACCCTTAGAATGCCCCCTAGAGTTGAAATTTTGGGACAGGTCGATTACCAGAAATGGAACGTTAGGGAAGATTTATTGCAACAGTTACCATTGTCCTTAGGGGATGCCACACAAGCTAAGAAGGCAGTGCCACAACATCCCCACTTCATAATTGGGGAAGGATTATATGATTCGGGAAGGTGGGCAAGAGATGCTATTACTAGTTTAGATGCCCTTACTCTTTTTAGAGCAGCTTATAGTTAGAGAAAGGCCTCCACCCCAGACTGTAATATTTGGGAACTAGATGTTGGAAAGTTAATAACACCTAGTGTATTCACGGACACTGATTTGCTCATTCTAATAGAAAACACTTATGATAAGGTTACTAGGGTTGTTAGAGACACCCGAGGAAATATAATACTGACTGTATCAGCTGATGAAATCAAAAGGATTTTCAAGTTGACTGACCCCTCTCAGAGTATGGATGATATTGACCTTGAATATTTCAAAGAAATATACAATAACCAAAGGGATTATTACAGAGGTAAAGTAGTGAAGGGGTATGCTAATAAAATAGAAAATTTGGTTGTAATAGGACCAGGAACCCCCAAACCTTTCAAAGTGGATCTTTTCATTGGCAAGGCTAGGAAAATGTACAGTTCCCTGTGCAATATTTTGGGGATATATGAAGAGACGGCCATGCCAGTCTAGATAATGTTGATGGTAGTTCAAATTTTGCATCCCCATTTGTCGGTCGTGTTTGATTATGCATCCTATATTTCTCAGGAGATGCATGATGGTTTGTCAAGAATCCAAGATGGTAATATACAAAATCCAATGGGTTGGTATTCCCTCATGATGCATATGTTCTTATTTAACAATGCCGACTTCTTTGGAGAAGAAATGGAATTGGAGAGATTCCAAGATGATGAAGAATTGCCTGTTCAGATGTGGAGTGTAGATTTTTCCTGGGACAGGAAGAATGCAAGTTATGTATATTTTGACAAAGTTTTTGCAACCAAAATTAAGTCATTACTAAGAAACCAAAATGCAAGAGTTCATAATGAAGTAATGATGATTTTAAGGCCTATGGAGTATGCCCCTGAGTTGAAAATTTCTCACAACTGGGGAGATTTTATATTGTACCCTTTTGCCACAATGATTAGGGTTTATGGTTTTAGAGGTGTTCCTTATGTGTTACCCTACAGAGTCCCACTCAAAATTGGGATAGAAAAATCATAAGACAATTAGGTGGGCTGCAAAAGGAAGCCCTGACCGAAAAGATGAAGGGAAATCTTTTTCCTACCCTCACCAGAGCACATCATTTTATCATAACAAAAGGTGGGTGGACACAGTTTGGTAAATACTTTGATCCTTATCATTTATCCACTTCCATAGCTAGGTGTGCAGATAATGAAGATTTTATCATGGGCATGTCTAGAAAGAGGACCAATTGTATAATGCTAAAGCATCAATTCTACTATCTAGAGGATATTATCAGGAACATTTTTGACCTAGAGGTTCAAGAAGTAAGAAAGGAAAAATAGATGGCATATAAGAAATCCTTGGACTTTGTCCAGAATTTTGACAAAACCTATGATCCTCTAAAGGATTTTTTCCCATGGTCTTATAAAATTGATTCACTAATGAATCTTTTTGAGGGAATAATGCAAACCCTAAATGAGAAAAGGAAGAGAGCAGTTGAGAGTGACCCAGAAAAGGCTCTTGCTATTATGAATAAATTTCCATAGAGAAGAATAGTTCCACCTGGGAACTATCTAGTATATAAAAGAAGAGGATATACCACTATTGCTCCCAGAGTTGATGAGCCCACACAACATAAGGGAAAGAGGCCAATGGATACTGATGTCCAAGAAGTACCCTCTTTGAAGAGGCAAAGGGTGGAGACAAAAGAACAAGGAGGTTAATTGTATTCTCCTTCCCAATCCCCTATGCAATATGATGACCAGACCATTGCTGACCAATTGCTCAAGATGAGAAATGCTGGTGAAGTAGTTGTTACTACTCAAGAATTACAAGAAGAGATGCTAGAAGAGCCTAAACATACATTTTCTGACCTCATAGTGGCTGAATTTGTTGGCAAAGAATTAGATCCTATGACCAAACAAGCTAGTGATGAATTCTTGTCTGATGATAATTTCATCAAAGCTAGGGCTTTTATTCAGTTCCTATGGAGATGCCATATTGGTGAATACAATGAAAAGTGCTAGAAAATGATAGAAGCTCAACCCAATGCTGCCAAGGAGAACATAGAGAAAGCAATCAAACAAGAATTGATATTAAAATTTGACAAGATTACTGCTGAAGAGGGTAGACAAATGATCAAAAGGCAATTAGGGGTTCTCATATTTCCACAATGGGATTTAGCCAATGCAATGGTTTTTGATGCCATAAGGAAACAAGCTAAACCCATAAGCCCCGTTGGGACATCAATTGGTGCTCAATTTAGTGAGGATCATGCAGCATTGGTGATCTGGTCACTAAAGAAAAAGGACAAGAGAAGAATTAAAGAAGATGATGAGACTGAAGACACAGGCAACCTAATTGTG